>VMDO01017520.1:0-44733 GCA_007922755.1 Pedetes capensis | reverse complement strand
GGTAGATCTATTTTTAGTTTTTTGAGGTACCTCCATATTGATTTCCATAGTGGTTGCACCAATTTACAGCTCCACCAACAATGTAAAAGTGTTCCCTTTTCCCCGCAACCTCGCCAGAATTTGTTGTTGTTTGTTTTATTGATCTTGGCCATTCTTTCTGGTGTAAGGTGAAATCTCAGCATTGTTTTGATTTTCATTTCCCTAATGGCTAGGGATATTGAGCACTTTTTCATGTGTTTCATGGCTTTATGGACCTCTTCATCTGAGAACTGTCTACTCAGTTCCTTTGCCCATTTGTGTATTGGGTTGTTTGGTTTTGTGTTTTTTTTTTTTTTCTTGAGTTCCTTATAAATTCTAGTAATTAGACCTTTGTCAGATGAATAAAATGGGAAGATTTTTTTCCCATTCTGTGGAGGTTTCCTTGACTCTGTTAATTGTTTCTTTTGCTGTGCAGAAGCTTTTTAATTTCATGTGGTCCCATTTATCTATTCTTGTTGCAATTTCTTGAGCAATTGGGGTCGTATTAAGGAAATCTTTTCCAATGCCTATATGATGGAGTGTATTGCCTATCTTGCCTTCTATAAGTTTTAAAGTTTCTGGTTTTATGTTGAGATCTTTTATCCATTTTGAGTTAACTCTCGTGTATATTGAGAAATGCGGATCTACTTTCATTTTTCTGCATGTGGATGACCATGTTTCCCAGCACCATTTGTTGAAGAGGCTGTCCTTTTTCCAGTTTACTTCACTAAAGCTAATGTTTGACATAATTTCCATTCTTTCTCTCAGCAGCTGGAAATCTTCAGTGAAGGGATCAGCCATGTTGGTGGAAATAAAATTGTTCTGTGTCCAGAGTGGCAACTGTCCTGAGAGGGCCACTTGATCTCTGTCTCTCTTTCTGCCACATCCCTTTCCCCTTAACCCTCAAGCTGGACTGCAGGGATTGTTTGAATAATTTGGTCAATGACATTCTCATTTCCCTTCAGTCATTGTCCTTCTATTTGTCTAATATGATCCTGACTCTACCAACACTGTATCTTTGTAGCTATGGCCAGGCCCAGGGGAAAGGATCACACAGTGGTGGGATTTTGTGCTGTTTTGAACATTAGCCCTGCATAGCACTCATCCAGTCCCTTTCCTTGTCATTGATTAGCAAATTTCTTCATTCTCCACGACTGCTCCAAGTTTTGTTGATTCTCCATTCATCTTCCCATCCTCCACAGAGGACCTTTCCTCTTGATTCACAGAGACACAGGCCTCTTAACCACAGTTCTTGTCAGTTCCCACCACTCACAACTTCATCTTCCTCCTCACTTATCCTTAACTTTTCCCTCCCTTTCCAGGGATCAGGGATGCCCCTTTTCTTCTATGCCAGCACCCTGTCCTGTCCTTGATCCTGACCATTTTGTATTTACTCAGACTCAGACTTGGTGATGGTTTTGTTCTCCTTCTGTTTTGTCATCTCTTTCTCTAAGGGGCTTCTTTTTTGGAGTCTACAAATACACTCGAGTCTCATGATTGTAAAAGAAAAGACTTCCTCTTCTGCATATCAGGCCAGAGTGGAAAAACACACCAGTTATTTTAACAGAAAGAATTTAACAGAGAGACTTGTTACTCAGGTGTAAAGAATTGTTAACTAGGTAACTGAAAGGTGCATATAGAACACCAGGGTATATGGCAGTCGCAAGCTCAGGAAGTAGCAGTTGCCACCAGGGCTGGGAACAAAGGGGAGAGGTTCGCCTGATGAGAGGCATGGAGGAGGGTCTCCTAAGCCTCCAAGAAGGGGTGTTTTGGTTAGTGTAGGGATTCTATAAGGGCTGATGTGGTTGGAAACACAGCAAAGTGGATTTAATTGCTTTTGGGAATCAAAATACAAGGTAGTTTGGATTCCTCATGCTAGGCATCTCATCCAGAAGTAGCCAGTGTGTCTGGTGGGGAAGCTGCCCTGCTGGGTGAAGAAGTGAGGCAGGGTGACACTGGCAGGAATGGGAAGCCACAGAAAGGACGAGTCCATTCTTTTCCAGTCGCCACCTGGGGCTCAGATGTCAAGGTGGAGATGTGGTTTGCAGTGTTCCAGCCCCAGGATCACCAAGTGTTCATGGGAAAGTAGCTTTTTTTGGTTTTGTTTTTTGGTGGTAGTGGGGGTTGAACCCAGGGTCTTGAGCTTGCATGCTCTGCAAGTGCTGGACCACTGAGCTGCACCCCAGCCCATATTTTTACTTTTGTGAGACAGGGTCTCGCTAAATTACGCAGACGGCCTCTGGTCTCGAACTTGTGATCCTCCTGCCTCCACCTCCTGAGCCGCTGGGATTACAGGCATGCACCACCATGCCCGGCTTGGAAAAGTAGTTTTGAGGCTGACAGATACCTGCCTAGTAACCAGCACATCCTACTCGCTCTTTCTCTTTTTCTTGCCTTCTCATCCATCCATCTTGAATGATTTTCACTTAACTCCTGGTTTTCCTCTACTTCCATTAATCCCTCAAGCTTCTGAAATTGTTTTGTGGGACAGGTCTAATGTCCAAAGTCTGGGGCCCCTTTCTGGGCTGGTTTCCCTTTGCCTCTCTGAGTGAGGCCCATGATGCTGCAGATGTGTCCCCCATGCCAGCTCTGGCCGTACTCAGGCCTGGCTGTCTGTGCACATCTGGGCCTGTTTCTTCTGCTTCTGTTTCTCTTCCACTTTTCTAGTTCAAATGCTGGTGCTCTTCAGGCATTTGTCCTCAGCTGGCCTCTCTATTTTTGTGTGTGCATTCCTCTACCCCGTGGGGGGATCTCACTCTGTCTCATGCTTTAAACTAGTGCCTAAAACAAATGGCCGTTCATTTCTTTATCTCCCATACTCCATATTCCAACAGCCTATTGACCCTTTCCATTGGCATGTCTAATTGTTGTTGTTGTTAGGTGCCTTCGAGTGGGTGCCTGACTCATAGCGACCCTACACTATTGTCAGTGCTTTTCTGCTATTCATAGGGTTTTCAATGGCTGACAGTGTTTTGGCAGTGGGCTGCTGGGTCCGTCTCCCAAATCTGCAGTGCCCGGTGTTTCCAGGCGGTCTCCTATCCAAGCACTAACCAGGCCTGACCCTGTTTAGCTTCCAAGATCTGACAGGATTGGAGGCCACAGTGGTATGGCTGCAGGAGGCATGTCTAATGGATGCCTCAAATCCAAAATGTCCAGGGGCAAACTCAGTGTCTTTTTCCAAAATCCTTTTCTTCCCTCTATGTTTCTGCCTAAAGATTATTCCAGGTCCGTGAGAAAAATGTCCACACAAAAGTCCATTCTCTGTTCTAAGGTATCTTAATAGTTTGGTAATTTTAAGATTTGAACATATAGAAAGTTATTTAAAGGCACTGGTAAAATTTTATGATTTTAAAGAAATACATGTTCTATAAACATTGCTTAAGAGAGTATATGTTAGACTGTCACCAAACAAATGCAGTCATACATTAGTTGTACATTGCTGAGTTTTTTAAGCTCAGAGTGGTCTGTCTTTTCCTTGAATTTTAGTGAATTTTCCTGGATTTTAGTGTCATGTCCTTTATTTCTTGGCTTTCATGAAGGCTACGATGGTATTAATGGGAGACGGACGTGGCAATCCACTCCCCAAGTAATCCCAAAACAACCAGCCATTGAAAATCCTATGAGGGTCGCTATAAGTAGGACCTGACAGGCCCGGGCACCTAACAACAAGATGATATTGTTGCTTTCACTTGAGGTTTCTGTAACTTTCTCAGCATCAGTAAATTCTTTTTTCTTTTTTCCTTTTTTTTAAAAATTACCTAATGTGTACCACTTTCTTCACAAAGGAAGATGAATCTTTTACAATTGAAAGTTGGGACAGTCTTTAGTACTGTACTTTTAGAAAACTAAGCCTCTCAGCACAAGGCATGGGGTTGTGGGATTTGTTGTTTTTCAAGCATGCTGTTTTTTATTGACTTCAGCCATGCCCCACCCAATTATATTATTCTAATGCTTTTAGCCACTATTTATTTAGCACTTATTGTGGGCTAGGAATAATCCTAACCCTGCATCAACATTTGCATGTAGTTTGTGCTGAGGATGTAGCTTAGAGGTAGAACTCTTGCCTACAATGTGCAAGGTCCTGAGTTCAATCCCCAGCACTGCCAAATGACAAAATGTATACATTTTCTTTAATGCTCTCAATAAACCTATGAGGTGAAGATTTATGAACTCCCTGATAAAATGGAGAAATAAATTTCAAGAGATTTCAAAATCTCACAAATAGGGGTGGAAGTAGGGCTGGGTCCAAAGCCTTCTCTAGCTGTGTTGCTGCCTCTTATCACAGCCCATGGGTGCTCTGAGATGTTATCTGAGATCTGCTTCAGAAGTGCTCATGGGTATTCTCCACCTACCCAGGATGCCACGAATGTTCTAGTGTATCTCAGGGAGACCTCTCTGTCCTCTGTCTTCTCCCTCACATTCCCCAGAAGTTCCCACTCTCAGACTTAGGATGTGATGCAGGTCTGTGTGGCTACCCAGCACTGTGCTTCCTTTACTCCTTACAGCTCTGTTTCTTCCATTTCTGAAGAGTGTATGCCATTCCCTCAGGTATTCCAATCCCAAATCTTGTCCCATTAAAGTCTTGGAAATGCAACACACATTTATTGAGCACCTTTTATGTACTTTGCCCACACATGTGCTAGGGACTAAGGATAAGGTACCATATGTTGAGCCATAATTTCCGGTCCACTTTGTTCATTGCTGCATTAGCTTTTGGAGTCCTATTACACCTGGCCCTCTCTGGACTATTTTCTCTTATAAGTTAGTGGGTGCCTCTCATTTCTTTTGTCATAGTTGATGATGTTCAGAGTAACTACTCTCAAAGTTTTCTGTAGTAAGGGAGGAGGGTTTTACAGATGTTGGATGAAATGATCAAGCTGAAAGCTATTTTGTATTATTGCACAAACTGTGTATATGTTAAAGACTCAAATATAAAAGCAACATCACTGTTTTAGGCTAACAAGTACCCTTTGCCAAACAATTTATATTACAGAAAATGCTTATTAGGAATCGTATCTGTGTCCAAGTTAAGTTAGGTCATGTTTACAGTACATTTTTTAAAGTTAATTTCCCTTTTACTGTGGTCTGAGTGGTCCCAGCACGTCAGTGTTGGGAAGTGGGGCCTGATGGGAGATGTGTACATCACGAGGGCTCATAAATAGGTTAATGCCATTATAAGGAAGACTTGTCACTGTTGTAATTCCATCACCTGGGAGGCTGAGGCAGAAGGATCACAAGTTCAAGGCCAGCCTGGGCTACATGGGGAAGCAAACAAACAAACAAACAAAAAAAACAAAGGTCGAATGGGAATGGGTTTGGCTTCTTTGCTCTTCTGTCACGAGAAGACATTACATTCCTCTCTTGCCTTTCCACCTTCTACCACATAAAGTGCTGTAAGAAGGCCCACACCAGATGCCAGCATGTAGCTCTTGGACTTCCTAGCTTCCAGGACCATAAGTAATAAATTTCTGTTCTTTGTAAATTACCTAGCCTGTAGTATTCTGTTATAGCAGCATAAAACGGCCTAAAACATTCTTATTACTTTTAAAATTCAAGTATACATTTATTGAGAGTCTACTTTTGCCAGACCCTCTTCTAGGGAGTCAGGATTCAGCAGGGAAAACCACCATAAACAAATAAAAACAAAGCAAAAGTCCTTGCTCTTAGGAAGATCACATTATACGTGTGTACTTGTGTACCTGTTGCAAAAATGTAGAAAATGTCGATAGACAAAAAAATTTAAGGTACCCACAATTCTGTCATGTAGGTTAGCTTCCCAAGGTAGGTTCTTCCTGAGCTATGTTCCAAGCAAATACAAACTTTTTATGTTTTACTCAAAAGTGGGATCAGACTTGATTATTTTAACATAACTTCATTGTAAATATCTTTTCTTGTCATTAACTATTCTACTACCTTATTGTTTTTAGTGGTCACATGGTATAATTGGAGTCTATTTGATCAGAGGCTAAAACTGGCTAAGAGCATCCAGAAACTTAACTGTGAAAGTGTCAGTACTAAACTATGGCACGTTTGTATTCTTGCCTGGCACAGTGGCACATGTTCTAATCCCAGCACTCAAGAGAGTGAGGCAGATGATCATAAGGTTAAGGCCAGCCTGGACTACACAATGAGTCTCAGAACAAACAAAAAATAATTCAGATTCTTGTATTCCATACTTAGAGTTTCTAATTCAGGTGGTGATCACTAGTCTGCATCTTAACCTCTCACTCACTGACCAGGGAATTATAAGGGAGGTGGTCACAGAGACTGTTGTGGGGGTCTTCGGTATAACTTGTAGCAAAGGCACTGTTTGAGGTCATGACTTCCTTCTCCCCTTTATGGGTGTCTTGGCAGTTAGATTTCCCTCAAAGTAAAGTGGTTTAAATTACTCTGCATCTTTAAGAGAATGAATCAGAGGGTTGAGTCAGTGGAGGGAACTCTGGGGTCAGAGCTGAGGGAAATACAACACCAGATCTAAGGGGCCAGGGAAGGCATGTGTTGGAAACTAGGTGATCAAGGTGAAGGTCAGCAGATAGGAGAAATTGGAACAGAGTGGAAGTGGGGAGGAAGATCCCAGCCATGTTTGTCAGTTAACATCTGTGCTGTCTTGGGGCTGTTCGTGCTTGGTCCCTGAGCAGACCAGCCTGACTTCAATGTGCAGAGTCAAGGAAGGTGAGAGTTTGCAAAAGCCTATGACAGATATTTCCCATCTACCAGCCAGAGATTCTCTGACTCCTGAGCCTAAATAAAAGTAACTGGAGCCATCCCGTTTCCCTACGCTAAATCCAAGGCCAGTAGGAGTGCCAGACCCTTTCAGGTGATCTCTGTGGCCCCCAGGGCTCACAGACTCATGGCAGCCTCCTCCCAGTTTAGGCTTTTTGCTTTCCTGATGCACACAATTCAATGCCTTTTTTCAGAGATTCCCTACTCTGTGTGTGTGTGTGTTGTGTATGGTGTGTGTGGTATCTGTGTGTGTGTGCTGTGTGTGATGTGTGTGGAGTGGTGGGTGCGGCATGTTTGTGTGTGTGTTGTGTGTGTGCTTGTGAGTTTTAGTGTCTTTGTGTATGTTTGTGTGTCCTTGTGTTAGTGTTTGTGTCTGTGTGTGTTTGGGTTAGTTTGTATGTTTTGTGTTAGCTTGTGTGTGTATGTTTTTGTGCATGTTATTGTTTTTGTGCATGTTTGTGTTTGTGTTATTTGTGTTTGTGTGTGTTCGTGTTTCTCTGTGTGGTTGTGTGTGTATGTGTGTGTTTTTGTGTTTTGTTTTTTGTGTGTTTTAGTTTGTTTGTGTTTGTGGGTGTGTGTTTGTGTGCTTTTGTATCTGTGTTTGTGTGTGATTGTGTGTGTTTTTGTCCTTGCAGATTTGTGTATGTTTGTGTTTTTGTGTGTTTGTGTATTCTTGTGTTTGTGTGATTGTGTTTGTATATGTTTTTGTGTTTTTGTGTGTTAATTTGTGAGTGGTGTTTGTGTGTGTGTTTGTGTTTTAAGTGTCTTTGTGAGTGTCTTAGTGTCTTTACATGTTTATGTGAGCTTATGTGTGTTTGTGTGTTTGTGTTTCTGTGTATTTGCATATTTATGAGTCCTTGTGTGCATATGTGTCTTGTGTTTGTGTGAGTTTGTGTGTTTGTAGGTCTTTGTGTATTTGTGTGTGTCTGTGTATTTGTGTATGTTTGTGTGTTTTTGTATGTGTTTGTGTGTCTGTGTTTAGGTGTTTGTGTGTGTCTGTGTGTTTGTGAGTCGTTTGTGTTTGTGTCTGTGTATTTGTGCATTTATGTGTTTTTCTGTTTTTGTGTGCTAGTGCTTGTGTGTGTTTGTGTGTTTAGCTAGGTGTTTGTGTGTCTGTATCTTTGTGTTTGTGTTGGTGTGTGTTTGCATTTCTGTTTTTCTGTCTTTGTGTTTTATGTGTCTTCATGTGTTTATGTGTCTTTGTGTTTGTCTTTGTGTGTCTGTGCACTTGTGAGTTTTTGTGTCTGTGTTTGTGCATCTTTGTGTGTTTGTGTGTCTTTGTGAGTGTTTGTGTGTCTTTGTGTTTGTGTGTCATGTGTCTGTTGTGTGTCTGTGTTTCTGTCTTTGTGAGTGTGTTTGTGGTTTTGTGTGTTTATGTGTCTCTGTGTTTTTGTGTGTCTGTGTGTCATGTGTTTGTTGTGTGTGTTTGTGTGTCTATGTGTTTGTCTGTGTGCATTTGTATGTGTTTGTGTGTTTGTGTATCTTTATGTCTGTTTTTAAGTATTTGTGTGTTTGTGTGTATGTTTGTGTGTTTGTGTGTCTTTGTGTTTGCTATGTGTTTGTGTGTTGGTGTGTCTTTGTGAGTCTTTGTGTGTGTTTTTGTTTTTTCTCTGTGTGTTTGTGTTTCTTTGTATGTCTTTCCGTGTTTAGGTGTTTGTGTCTTTGGGTGTTTATGTCTTTGTTAGTTTGTGTATGTTTGTGTGTTTGTGTGTGTTTGCGTATGCTTATGTGTTTTTGTATGTTTGTATCTGTGTATTCGTGTTTTTTGTGTGTGTTTGTGTTTGTGTGCATTTGGGTTTTGTGTGTCTTTGTGTGTGTTGTCTTTTTGTGTATTTGTGTATGTTTTTGTGTTTGTGTATCTTTGTGTGTGTTTATGTTTGTTTTTGTGTGTTGTGTTTGTAGATTGTATGTGTCTCTGTGTGTTTCTGTTTGTGTTAGTGTGTGTTTGTGTGTTTGTGTGTCTTTGTGTTTGTGTGTTTATGTGTGTTTGTATGTCTGTGTATCTTTTAGTGTTTGTGTTTGTGTATTTGTTTTTGTCTTTGCATGTGTGATTGTGTATCTTTGTATGTCTTTGTGATTTGTGTTTGTGTTTGTGTGTCTTTGTGTGTTTTTGTGTATTTGTGTGTCTTTGTGTGTTTTGTGTTTGGGTGTCCTTGTGTGTCTTTTTCCGTCTTTGTATCATTGTATGTTTAGGTGTTTGTGTGTGTGTCTTTGTGTGTCCTTGTGTGTCCTTCTGTATCATTGTCTTTGTATGTTTGTGTGTTTATGTTTTTATGTTAGCGTGTTTCTGCCTGTGCTTGTGTATTTGTGTGCTTGTGTGTTGAGTGTGTATTTGTATGTTGTGTGTTTGTGTGTTTTTGCATGTCCTTTTGTATCCTTGTGTGTCTTTGCATGTTGGTGTGTTTGTGGTTTGTGTATGTTTGTGTGTTAGTGCGTGATATGTGCTGTGTATGTTGTGTGTTGTGTGGTGTCTATGAGGTGTGTTTTGTGTGTTGTGTGTAGTACGTGTGGTGTGTGTGGTGTCTTTGTGAGTGGTATGTGTGTTGTGTATTGTGTGTGTTGTGTATAGTGTGTGTTGTGTGTAGTGTGTATTGGGTTTTGTGTTGTGTGTAGTGTTGTGTGTTGTGTCTGCTGTGTGTACAGTGTGTGGCATGTGTGTGGTGTGTGTGTAGAGTATGTGTGGTGTAGGGTTTGTGTGTGTGGTGTGTGTGGTGTGTGTAGTGTGTGGTGTCTTTATGTGGTGTGTGGCATGTGGTGGGTGGTATATGTAGTGTGTTGTGTGTGTTGTGCGTAGTGTTGTGTGGTGTGTGTAGTGTGGTATGTGTGGTGTGTGTATAGTGTGTGGCATGTGTGTGGTGTGTGGGTAGAGTGTGTGTGGTGTGTGGTTTGTGTGTGGTGTGTGTGGTGTTTGTGTGTGTTGTGTGTTTTCGTGTGTTTGTGTATGTTTGTGTCATTGTATTAGTGTTTGTGTGTTTTGTGTTTGTGTGTTTGCGTGTTTTTGTGCATGTTAGTTTGTGTTTGTGTTGTTTGTGTTTGTGTTTCTTTGTGTGTTTATGTGTGTTTGTGTTTGTGTTTTTTTTTGTGGAACCGGGGGTTGAACCCAGGGCGCCTGCATGCTCTGCAAGTGCTGGACCACTGAGCTGCACCTCAGCCCATTTTTTAACTTTTCTGAGACAGGGTCTCACTAAGTTATGCAGACTGCCACTGGTCTCGAACTTGCGATCCTCCTGCCTCCGCCTCCCAAACCGCTGGGATTACAGGCGTGCGCCACCATGCCCGGCTTGTGTTTGTGTTTTTGTGTTTTAGTTCATGTGTGTTTGTGTTTATGGGTGGGTTTGTGTGATTTTGTGTTTGTTTTTGTGTGTATATCTGTTTTTGTGTGTGATTGTGTGTTTTTGTCCGTGTGTATTTGTGTATTTAAGTTTTTCTCTTTCTGTATGCTATTCTTTTGTGTGTTTGTGTGTTTAGCTAGGTTTTTGTGTGTCTGTGTGTTTGTGTGTTTGTGTTGGTGTGTGTTTGAGTGTCTTTCTGTGTTTTTATGTTTTGTGTGTCTTCATGTGTTTGTGTGTCTTTGTATTTGTCTGTGTATCTTTGTGCATTTGTGAGTTTTTGGGTTTCTACTTGTGTTTGTGCATTTTGTGTGTCTTTGTGAGTGTGTTTTGTGTGTTTGTGTGTCTTTGTGTATGTTTGTGTGTGTCTTGTGTCTGTGTCTGTTTGTGTCTTTGTGTTTTTGGGTGTCTGTGAGTGTGAGTGTGGTTTTGTGTGTTTGTGTTTGTGTGTCTGTTAGTCATGTATCTGTTGTGTGTTTGTGTATTTGTGTGTTTGTGTGTTTGTGTGTCTGTATGTGTGTTTGTGTCTATGTCTTTCTGCTTTTGAGTATTTGTGTGTTTGTGTGTATGTTTGTGTGTTTGTGTGTGCTTCTTTGTGTCTCTGTGTTAGTATTTTTGTGTTTGTGTGTCTGTCTTTGTGTGTTTTTGTGTTTAGGTGTTTGTGTGTCTTTATGTGTTTGTGAGTCTTGGTGTATGTTTGTGTTTGCGTTTTTTAATGTGTTTGTGTCCTTATGTGCTTGTGTGTTTGTATGTGTGTCTTTGTGTATCTTTATGTTTGTGTGGGAGCTTGTGTGTGTTTGTGTGTAGTCTTTGTGTCTGTGTTTGGTGTGTGTGAGTCTTTGTGTGTGTTTTTTTGTATATGTATCTTTGTGTTTCTTTGTATGTCTTTCTGTGTTTAGGTGTTTATGTCTTTGTGTACCTGTGTTTTTGTGAGTTTGTGTGGGTTTATATGTTTGTGTGTTTGTGTGTCTTTGTGTTTGTGTATGCTTGTGTGGTTTTGTATGTTTGTGTCCGTGTTTGTGTGTTTCATGTGTGTTTGTGTTTGAGTGTGTGCATTTGGGTTTTTGCATGTTTCTCTTTGTGTGTGTTTGTGTCTTTTTGTGTGTGTATTTGTGTATGTTTGTGTGTTTGTATGTCTGTGTGTTGAGTATGTGATTTTATTTGTTGTGTTTGTAGATTGTGTGTCTGTGTATGTTTCTGTTTGTGTTAAGAGTGCTAGTTTGTGTGTTTGTGTGTCTTTGTGTTTGTGTCTTTATGTGTGCTTGTGTGTCTTTGTATCTTTTTGTATTTGTGTCTTTGCATGTGTTTGTGTCTTTGTGATTTGTTTGTGTTTGAGTGTGTGTCTGTGTTTGTGTGTTTATGTGTATTTGTGTGTCTTTGTGTGTTTTGTGTTTGTGTGTCCTTGTGTGTTCTTTTCCATCTTTGTGTCTTTGTGTGTTTAGGTGTTTGTGTATTTGTGTCTTTTTGTGTCCTTGTGTGTCCTTTTATATCCTTGTATGTCTTTGTATGTTGCTGTGTTTATGTGTTTATGTATGTTTTTGTGTTAGTGTGTCTATGTTTTTGTGTTAGTGTGTCTATGTTTTTGTGTTTGTGTGATTGTATGTTGACTGTATATTTGTATGTTGTGTGTTTGTGTGTGTCCTTTTGTATCCTTGTGTGTCTTTCTGTATTGGTATTTTTTTTGTGTGTGTATGTTTGTGTGTTAGTGTGTCTCTGTGCATCTGGGTTTGTGTGTTTGTGTTTATGTTTGTGTGATTATGTTTGTGTGCATTTGTGTTTAGGTGTGTTTGTGTGATTGTGTGTATGTGTTTCTGTGCATGTCTTTGTGTGTGTGATAATGTATGTGTCTGTGTGCTGTGCATGGGATTTTTTTGTGTTTGTGTGTTTTTGTGTGTATGTGTGTGCATGTTTGTGTGTTTTTATGTGCTGTGTTATGATGGTTTTGTGTTTTTGTGTTTGTGTGTGTTTCTATGTGTGCTTGTGTATGCTTCTGTGTTTGTGTATATTTGTGTTGGTGTGTGTATTTGTGTTTATATGTTTCTGTGTTAGTGTGTCTTTGTGTAGCTTTCTACGTTCAGGTGTTTTGTGTCTTTGTGTGGGTTTGTGTGTCTTTGTGTCTTTGTGTGTCTGTGTGTTTGTGTCTTCCTGTGTTTGACTGTGCTTCTGTGTTTGAGTGTTTTTGTGTTTATGTTTGTGTCTGTATTTGTGTGTTTGTGTGGTTTTGTGTGTTTGTATGTTTGTGTGTTTTGTGTGGTTGTGTGGTTTTGTGTGTTTGCATGTTTTGTGTGTTTGCATGTTTATGTTTGTGTATTTGTGTGTTTGTATGTGAGAGTGTTCTTATGTGTTAGTGTGTTGTTTGTGTTTATGTGTGTTTATGTGTGTTTGTGTGTTTTTGTGTGTTTCAGTGCGTGTGCTCTGTGTGGGGTGTGTGTCTTTGTGTGATTGTGTGTTTTGTGCTGGCATGTTTGTGTGTGTTTGTGTGTGTTTGTGCATGTTTGCATGTTTGTGTGTTTTTTGTTTGTGTGCTATGTGTGTTCACGTGATAGCTTGTGTGTTTTTGTGTTTGTGTGCTTGTGTTTTCTGTTTGTGTGCTTGTGTATGTATGTGTGTTTCTGTATGTGTTTGTATTGTTTGTGTTTTGTTTTTGTGTTTGTGTGTGGTGTTTGTGGTGAATGTGTGTGGTGTGTTGTGAGTTGTGTGTGTTGTGTTGTGTTGTGTGTTTTGTGTGTGGGGTATGGAGTGTTTGTGGTGTGTGGTGTGTGGTGTGTGTGGAATGTGTTGTGTATGCTGTGTTTGTGCTGTATGTGGGTTGCGTTGGGTGTGTGGTGTTTGTGTGGTGTGTGTTTGGTGTGTTGGTGTGTGGTGTGTGCATGTGGTATGTATGGTGTTTCTGTGGGGGTTGTGTGCTGTGTATGTGAGGTGTGTATGTGGTGCGTGTGTGGGATGTGTGGGCGATATGTGGTGTGGGGTGGTGTTTAAGGTGTGTGGTGTTGTGTGTGTTTGGTGTGTGCTGTGTCTTTTGTGAGCTGTGTGTATTGTGTGTGGTGTGTGAGGTGAGTGGGGTGTGTGTGTGGAGTGTGTGAGGTGTTTGGTGTGTTTGTGTGGTGTGTGGTGTGTGGTGTGTGTGTTTTGGCTGTGGGCTATGTGAGGTGTACACGGTGTGTGTGTTGTGTGTGTTGTGTGTGGTGTTTTTGTGTGGTGTGTATGTATTGTGTGTGTTGTGTGTGTTGTGTGTGTTGTGTGTTGTGTATGGTGTATGTATTGGTTGTGTGGGGTATATGAGGTGTGTGGTGTTTTTGTGTTGTGTCTTGTGTGTTGTGTGTGAGGTGTGTGTGGTGTGTGTTTGTGGTGTGTATGTAGTATGTGTGTGGTGTGTTTAAGGTGTGTGTGTGATGTATGTTGTGTGTGGTGTGTGATGTGTTTAGTGTGTGTGGTATTTGGTGTGTTTGAGTGTTGTGTGTGTTGTGTGTGTGTTGTGTGTTGTGTATGGTGTATGTATTGGTTGTGTGGGGTATATGAGGTGTGTGGTGTGCATGTGTGTTGTGTATTGTGTGTGGTGTGTGGTATATGGTGTGTTTATGTGGAGTGAGGTGTGTGGTGTGTGCTGTATGTGTTGTGTGTTGTGTGTAGTGTCTGTGTGTTGTGTGTGTTGTGTTGTGTGTGTAGTGTGTGGTGTATGTGTTGTGTGTTGTTTTGTGTGTGTAGTGTGTGGTGTCTTTGTGTGTGGTATGTGTGTTGTGTTGTGTGTAGTGTGTGTTGTGTACTGTGTTGTATGTATTGGGTTTATGTGTTGTGTGTAGTGTTGTGTATTGTGTGTAGTGTTGTGTGTAGTGTGTAGTATGTGTTGTGTACTGTGTTGTATGTATTGGGTTTGTGTGTTGTGTGTAGTGTGTTGTGTGTTTAGTAGGCGGTATATGTGTGATGTGTGTGTAGAGTGTGTGTGGTATGAGTGGTTTGTGTGTTGTGTGTGTTGTGGGGTGTGTGTTGTGTGTATGTAGTGCGTGGTGCCTTTGTGTGTGGTATGTGTGTTGTGTGTGTTTTGTGTTGTGTTTAGTGTTTAGTGTTGCATGGTGTGTGTAGTGTGTTGTGTGTATAGTGTGTGGTATGTTTGTGGTGTGTGTAGTGTGTGGTGTGTGTGGTTTGTGTGTGGTGTGTGTGTGGTGTGTGTAGTGTGTGTGGTATTTATGTTGTGTTGTGTGTAGTGTGTGTTTCGTGTAGTGTGTATTGTGTGTGTTGGGTTCTCTGTGTTGTGTGTTGTGTGTAGTGTGGTGTTTGTAGTGTTGTGTGGTATGTGTAGTGTGTAGTGTGTGTATAGCATGTGGCATGTATGTGGTGTGTGTGTAGAGTGTGTGTGGTGTGTGTGGTTTGTGTATAGAGTGTGTGTGGCATGTGTGGTATATGTGCTGTGTTTCTGGTATGTGTGGTGTGTGATATTTATGTGTGTGGTGTGTGTGGCGTGTGTGGGCAAGTCTGTGTGGTGTGTGCAGTGTGTGGTGTGTGTGGGTTTGTGTGGGTTGTGTGTGATTGTGTGTGATGTATGTGTGGTGTTTGTGTGAGGTGTTTGTGGTGTGTGTAGTGTGTGTGGGTGTGTGGTATGTGTGTCTGTTAAGACTTGTGGGCAGGGTTCCATCATGTATGCCTGGCAGGGCCTTCCACCACCTGTAGGCTCCTTTCCATACTTTTCTCCTTTCCTCTAAGAGCAACACAGATTCCTGTTTATCCATGAGTACCAGTTTATCACTCATCTTTAACCCCTGCATGTGTCCTTGGTTCTCTCCTTCCACCCTAAATTCATGTCAAGACATTTTTCTCTGCAGCTGCACTCCAGAGACATTGTGTTACTATATTAGAATTTCCTCCTTTCTTTTGCACATGCCTGAGGCTGTACTGGTGCAGGAGGAGTGGGGAGGGAATATCACTTCTGGCTCCACGGTTACTACTCATCAAGTTGTGGGAGGAACTTGATAGTCAATTATCAGTCTACAATCTTGGTTATTTGGCAAATGAATGGCATGGCCATCTGTTAATTCTGTGCAGAGTCATAGATGTGGAAATAAACAGGTAGACAGCAGTAAACACTGACTTCCTGTCCAGGAGATTTTGCAGATGAAAGCCATATTGGAAACATATTTCAAATATTTTAATGTTTCTGAAATCCAGATATCATTTTCCTTTTATTTTTATTTGCATTTATTTTGTGCTGAGTCTATTCTCATGCCATAAGTTTTTGTTTCTTTAGTTTCTTTAGGGATATCTTTTTCTTCTGTGCAACTTCATCTTCTGGTTTGGGAAAAATTTGTTTCTTTTCGGTGAGGATCATCTCAGCAGACCAGGAGAAGGAGGGGCTCATGTGTGGGATAATCTGTGAGCTCTGTAAGTATAGCAGCACATCATGGGTGCTTTGCTCACTTGGATAGGTTCAATGAACAGGGACTCTACATCTAAATCCTTAAGTTCAGCATTTTTCTCTGCATTTTTAAGCATGTGTAGCAAAAATTCAGCACATCTGGGCCCCCGACCCTGTCTAGTCACACTGTTTAGCTTGGGCACACCTACTCCTTCTACTATTGTTATAACTGGAATGGCACACATTGCTTCTTTATAATTTTTTGTTTTTCAATACTGAGGGGTTGAACTCAGGGCCTTTGTGCATACTTTGCAAGTGCTCTGCCACTGAGCTGCACCTCCAGCCCCCTTTTTATTTTTTAAATTGAGACAGGGTCTCACTGAGTTACACAGGCTGCCTCTGGCCTTGAACTTGTGATCCTCCTGCCTCTGCCTCCCGAGTTGTCGGGATTACAGGTGTGCACCAGCATGCTTGGCTACCTAATGTTTTTTCAAAGTGACATCTTTCAGACACTTGGTAGCTTTTTGGATATTTATACCCTTGACACCATAAGCAGTTTTACAGGTGTTCTTAAAGAGAATAAGAAGATTTGAAACTCTTGTGGGATTTTCTAGGTCTAAAGAATAGAAAACCATTTAATAGATCACTTCAGGCTTCTCACTTCACAGCCTGGATGCATCTTAAAATTGAAGTTTATGCCCCCAAATGCTCCTTTTTAATTGATGATGCATCTTACAATCCAGCATCTTGGAAGGAAAGAAATGCAGTGCGAGCACTGCCACCTGTCCATAAAGAATCTGGGTCTAGGGACTGTGCAGCAGTTATAGTTAAGTTATAGATGTTAAGTTATAGTTAAGTTAAGTTGTTAAGTTAAGATGTTAAGTTATAGATGAACATGTGAAGTTCCAAGAAGTAACATAATCCTTCCCTGTCAGCCTTGGGTCAGGGCAGAGAAATGCCCTTTCTCCATTTCCTCCTGCCAAGCAAAGGGTCTACGTGGGACATTGCAGTCAGCTACCACAAGGTGGCGCACCAGTCCTAACTATGACACACGCCCAGGAGCAGGTCCTTTAGTTAGTGGATGACTGGGTGGCTACATATCCTGTAGGTGAGCTGTCTGAGTCTGGTGAAGACAGATTCCGCAAGGCAACAGAACAGGGGTTTGCACAGCTGGAATAGGGAGAGAAGTCGTTTCATTCAGCAGAGTCACGGTATCTATTGAAAGCATGCCTACAGTGGGCAAGCGGTAGCTATACAGCTCAGCATGAAATGGCACTGGAACGGTATTTTAGGAACACGTTCATTGAGTTAGGATTTAATGTCATTTGCTCAGCTCAGATTATTGCAACGACAGGTATAGGCTAAGTTCTTGATCTTTGATTTATTTCAATGAAGTTTAATCTCTTTTTTGTCAAAGTCACACATGTAACCTGGCAGGGCTTCAAAAGTCTCGGGCTGGGCCCCCTCCTCAGGGGATGGCATGAGAAAGCTGGCTGATGGGGAGCGACGCTATGCCTAGTTAGGTTCAGGTCTCAGGTGACCCATAGTCGTCTTCTCCTCCTCATGGCTCCGTGTGTTACTACGGAGGACACGGAGCTGTTAGGCACAGACTCCATCGGCTCTTCCCTGCCCCGTCCCCAGGTGGGTACAGCCATATCTGAACTTCATTCCGGGTTCTTCCTCTCCTCCCCTGTGCCCTGGACGTCATGCTGCTCATCCATCTCCAAAGTCTTCATTTCACAAATTACCCTCTCTCTTTCTTGTGTTTCACCTTCTGTGCTCTAATGTCTGCTTCTCACCAAATACACAATCTTCAACCAGCCAGCTGGCCCTCTCTCCACTCCTGCCTCTTTCTCTATATCTCATCTTCCGTTTATTTCTCAGATAGGTTTCTGAAAGAGTGAACATACAAATTTGAAAAACATCTTCTTCAAACTGGGTGCACTGGTGCACATCTGTAATCCCAGTGACTAGGGAGGCTGAAGCAGGAGGATATTGAATTTAAGGCCAGAGGCAGCCTGCACTTAGTGAGAACTTGTTTCAAAAAAAAAAAAAAAACAATTAAAAAACGGAGGGGGGTGCTGGCGTGCAGCCTCCCTAGTTGCTCGATTCAACCCCCAAATACTACAAAAAAAAGTCTTTCTCGTGAAGTCTTAAATTTTCAGTTACACATGGATATATTTCCGGATTTTTTATAGTGACCCGTTGACTTTTCTCTCTCTCTCCCTCTCTCTCTCTCTCTCTCTCTCTCTCTCTCTCTCTTTTCTTCTGGTACTGGGGGTTGAACCCAGGGCTTCACGCTTTGCAAGTGCTGGACCACTGAGCTGCACCCCTGGCCCATTTTTTTTTTTTTTACTTTTTTGAAACAGGGTCTTGCCAAATTATGCAGACTGCCTCTGGTCTCGAACTTGGGATCCTCCTGCCTCCTCCTCCCAAACCGCTGGGATTACAGGTGTGCACCACTGCGCCTGGCCTTTCTTTCTCATTTTTTACCATCACTATCATAGTATTTTAAACTTTTTAGCTTATGATCTTTTTAACGTGTAATTGAGTATGTCTTCTCTAAAATTTCCACATGACTCTTGCCAATACATTCTTCCTGATAATATTTAGAGTCATTTTCATATTATTCCCCAAACTGTATCTTTTCTATATGTTTCCCATTCAAGGTATAGACTAAACAGGGCACAATTGATAATCTCATAATAGTGAATCCTCCTCAAATCCAAGAACCAGATGTTCTAGAGGAATGTGACTTTTGACCTACTTATACACAGCAGCAGGGCTCTTGGTGACCTGAAGCAGTAATTCATTTCCTCCAGATCCTGCATACAGCGTCATGGAGGCAATGAGGGCGTAACAGGGCAAACTCTGAGCGGCGCCACTGCTTTGGGTCTCTGCATGTTTTCTTTACATAACACTCCACGCCTGCTGAATCTTATGATATATGATTGCTTTGTTTTTTCTTAACGACTTTGCATGCATTTTTACTTTGAACCTTATCTTAGCTTTTGATGCTATACATTAACCTGACCTTTTGAGAAATGTAAGCTGTGTATGTATCAATAAAAGGAGAATCTGCTTGAACTGCAGCTCTCTTCCCTAACAAGAGGGAAGGGTCCCTCGCTATATCCTATGCCTGAGCTAGTCCGCTGCATTCTTGGGGTCCAACCTACAACAAGATGCAGTTGTCTTCCATGTTCTCTAGGCCAGTTTTATAACATGGGCACATTTTGTTACCAGCTAGGTTGAGTCCTTTGTCCTGTGTAGGATAAAAATCAGACATGGAGTTAGCTTTGAAGCAAAAATGAAAGTTTATTACAGAAAAGAAGTACAGCAGGCTCCTCCAGAGGCAGAGCAGCATTGAACAGACATGTGCATTTCATTTTATGGAGAAGAGCTTGAACATTCATGGCTTTTCCAGGAAGGTTTCTGAATGTGTATACTTTTTCCAGGAAAGGGAGAGGAAGGGAGGAAACACTGGGTGCGCATGCGCCACTTCACTCACGGCTCAAAATGTGCTGATACTTGTGTTGTACCTGCCCTGTGGGTGGACGTCTTACTATGCTAACTGGTCACAGTAAAGTTACAGTGAGACTCAAGGACGGGTCTTGGCCACATTTGTCACCATGTTGGTGGTCACTGGTCTTCAGTGGTTTTTGTGGTGGTGACAACTTAAGGGAGAAGGGACTTATTTCAGTTCGCAGTTTCAGAGATTTTAGTCCAGAGTCTTTAGCCTTGTTGATTCTGGGCTCATGGAGAGTCAGAACATCAAAGTGGGGGGAACACATGGCAGATGAAGCAGAGAGAGAGAGAGAGGAGGGGACGGGGACAAAGTCTAACCTTCAAAGGCATGCCCCCAGTGACCTGCTTCCTCCAGCTATGCTCTACATCCCAGTTTCTGCCACTTCTCCCAATGACACCCCCTGCTGGGGACCAAGGGTTGGACACATGGCACATTCCAACCACATCATCCCTGGATTTCTGTTCCCTTGTCACCAGAAGGGCAGCTGGCTGCCTGTTATCATGGAGTCCAGCAGCCTGACTGTTTTGTTGGTTCCTTGCAGTCTGCTTTCTGTGGCAGCCAGACCTGCTGGTTTCCTCTATCAATTTCACATAAATCACTCCTAGGTACATTTGTTGTTGTTGTTAGGTGCTGTTGGATCAGGTCCGACTCATAGAGACCCTCATAGGGTTTTTAATGGCTGATTGTTTTGAGACTGCTTTGGGAGTAGATTGCCACATCCTCCTCCTATTTTTGTGGTGCTGGGGATCGAACTGAGGGCCTCAGAGGGCATAGAGTGGCGCTCTACCAACGGAACCAAACCCCAGCCCCCTAGGTACATTAGGTCATTATTATTACAAACAGAACCTTTCCCCCACCATAGTATTTAACAGATTCTGTGGATAGAAAACCAGATTTATCTGCCATAACAAAGTTACTGTATTATTTTTGGAGAGGGTTGTGTTTATTTACTAAACATTGTATGTTGTTGTTGCTGTTAGGTGCCATCAAGTCAGTATCCGACTCATATCGACCCTCTGTACAACAAGGGAAACACGATTGTCAGTGCTTCTCTGCTGTTCATAGGGTTTTCAATGGCAGATTGATTTTTGGGAGGGGGTTGCCAGGTCCTTCTCCCAAGCCTACAGCTTCTGGTGTTCCCAGGCGGTCTCCCATCCAGGTACTAATCAGGCCCGACCCTGCTTAGCTTCCGAGATCTGACGGGATCAGATGCCACAGGGCTACAGCTGCAGGCAAAACATTGTATACAATTCCTAAATAGAAATATGGATATATTAAATAATGATCATTTTGCCTCTTCCTTTCTAATTTGTCTACCTAATTTCTTTCTTTTTCTGTTCTCTCTGCACTGGTGAAAAATCTGTGGTCATAGGCACATCCTTTGTTTTTTTTGCAGAACTTGGGGGTTGATCCCAATGTCTCACATCTGCTTTGTTAGTGCTCTACCATTGGGGCTGCATCCCCAGTCCATTTTTTATTTTTCATTTTGAGACAGCATCATGCTGAATTACACGGGCTGCCTCGCTATTCTCTTGCTTCAGCCTCTCAAGTAGCTGGACTTATAGGTGTGTGCCACCACGCTCGGCCTACACGTCCTTGTTCTATGTCACTTCTGCAGACAGGCTTTCTCTTACCTTCTTTCCAATCTGCATTTTGTTCCTGTTTTTCCATTTTATAGTGCCCACTCTTTTTCTGCATAGATCTTTTTATACTTTATAATTTTAATGGTGATTGTCACTAGGCTCTAAGTGGCAAGGATGTTTCTTTCCTCATTGCCTAGCCTGCGCTCTCCACTGCTTGTCACCGAGGAGGTACTGCGTCAACATTTGTGCAATGAGGGACATTTCCTTACTCTAAAAGCAGTACTGTGTTTCACTGGAAAGCATGATGCTGGCTGTTGATTTTAGCCAAATGTTTCTTTTTTCAGTTTTGAATTAAAAATTGTAATGTAGATTAAAAAATTCCATATCTGCAAAGAGATGGCCAGCTACCCAGGCTTTCCTTCCTGTGAAGTTTAGGGTGAGCTGTGTGATTGTGTCTCCTTTAGTGCACAGGAGCCTTACTGAAATGACCCACGTGTGCTGGTACGGAGGGATCTTTATGGCACCCAAGTGAGAAAAAGAAGTGCTCCTGGCTACTATTTTGTTTAGGGATTTTCATCTATATTTATATATGGATTAATCTAAAGCTTTGGGGGGTTTGGGAATTTGTTTGTTTGTTTTGTTTTTTGAGACAGAGTCTCGCTATGTGCTCTAGGCTGGACTTGAATTTCTGATCCTCCTGCCCCAGCCTCCCGAGTGCTGGGATTATAGGTATGCACTGCCTCACCTAGTTTGAGATTTTAATATTAGGGTTATGCTACCTTTGAAAAGAAATTTTTGAAACATTCTTTATATGCTCTGATATGGTTTAAGTAGCACAGAAATGATTTGTTTGAAAACATTCATCTGTGAAACAAACTTGCCGAAAGCTTCTTGATTTTATCTGTGGTTATGCTCACACCTCCCTTGGAATCAGTTTTTCTAGAAAAATCAAACTTTCCTTTTTTTTTTTTTTTTATATTACTTGTTGTTGTTAGGTGCTGTCCAGTCAGGTCCTACTCATAGTGACCCTACAACAGAACGAAACACTCCCCAATTCTGTGCCAGGCACACGATCTTATTTATGTTTAAGTCCATCATTGCAGCCACTGTGTCAATCCATCTAGTTGATGGATTCCTTTTTTTCATTGACCCACCACTCTCCCAAACATGATGTCTTCCAGGGATTGGTCCCCCCTGACTACATGTCCAAAATACATAAGACACAATCTTTCAATAACACTCTGGTTGCACTTCTTTTAGGATGGATCTGTTGGTTCTTTTGGCAGTCCATGGTATATTCAATACTCATCTCCAACACCATAATTCAAAAGCATCAATTCTTCTCCTGTCTGCCTTATTTACCATCCAGCTTTCACAGGATGTGTTATCTCTAGCTTTCTAGTGTTTTTCCTTTCTTATTTTACTTAATTACCAAATGTCTTGAGTTCATTGGTTTATTAATCAGTTCCATGGCTATTCTTTCTAGTACATGAATCTCTAATAAAATATTTTTCTTTTTCCTGATTTTCTTTAAACATTTTTTCTTTTAAAAATTTATCAACACACAAAACTGCGCACAATTTTTAATGTGCATCTCTTGCTGAGTTTGGACATCTGCATATACTGTGATACCTCCACCACAACCACGGCGCTAAACATAGTCATCACCTCTGAAATTTTCCTTGTTTTTTTTTGTGATTTAGTTTTGGCATGAACACCTAACAGGAGATCTACCTTTTAATATATTTTAAAGTGTACAACATCATGTTGTTAACTATAAGTACTCTAGAACTTACTTATCTTACATTGTTGTTGTTGTTAGGTGCCGTCTAGTTGGTATTCGACTCATAGCAACCCTATGTACAACAGGTGAAACACTATTGTCAGTGTTTCTCTGCTCTTCATAGGGTTTTCAATGGCGGATGGATTTTTGGGAGTGGGTTGCTGGGTCCTTCTCCCAAGCCTACAGCACCCGGTGTTCCCAGGCAGTCTCCCATCCAAGTACTAACCAGGCCCAACCCTGCTTAGCTTCTGATATCTGACCGGATCTGATGCCACAGTGGTGGGCTGCAGGTGTCATTTTACATAGCAGGAACTTTATACTCATTGGAAAACAATTCCCCAGCCCCTGGCAAGCACCATTGTATTCTCTGCTTCTATTAATTTGACTGTTTACCTCATTTAAGTGGAATCACTCCATATTTGTCCTTCTGTGACTGGCTTATTTCACTTTGCTTAATGTCTTTTAGCTTCCTGTTCTCTAGTACGTTATTGCTGATGGTAGGATTTTTTTTTTTTTTAGGAGTGAATAACATTCTACTTTTCTGCTTTTCTTAGGTCTGTTATGTGTCTTATTTTTCTACTGTATTGAATTAAATACTTTGTTTATTTCTTATTTACTCTTTCTTATTTAGTTCTAGCTACAGCTAGAGATTTTGGTATTTAAAGGCTTTAATATTATTTTAAAATGTCATCCTAATTGCAATTTCTCTTTCTTTCTTAATCCAAGCTTTTTATAGGTGGTATGGAGGGGTCTTTTCAAAATTTTAAGTGTCTTTGATATATTTATCTATTATTACTTTTTAGTTTTATTGCATTATCCATCAAGCATATCACATGCATTATTTATGTTTTTTGTTATTTATTGAAGTTTCAACCATTCTGATTAGTTTTTAATGTCTTTCATGGCTCTTAAAAATACATGTATATTCTAAAATACATAGAGTTCATACTTACTAGATCAAGCTAATAAAAAAGGTATTAGTTAACACCTACTGACTTTTTTATTTTTATTTTTGCATGGTACTTAAGGGTTAAACTCAGGGCCTCCCACATACTTTGCAAGTGCTCTACTGCTAGGCTGCACCCATAGCCCATTTTTAATATTTTATTTTGAGCCAGGGTCTCAATAAGTTACTCAGGCTGCCCCTGGCCTTGAACTCTTGACCCTCTTGGCTCCCCATCCCAAGTTGCTGTGATTACAGGGGTGATCCACCACACTGGGCTCTTCCTGAGCATTTTTATATGTCAGGTACTATACGAAGATTTTAATTCATAATATTATTATTATCATTTCTATTTTACAGATGGGGAAATTAATATTTAAAGATGTTTTAGTACCCAACATCATAAAGGTAGCATAATGGAACCATAAATCCAAACTAGGTTGGCCTGTCCACAAACCATTGCTCTTTACTACTATCTTAAACAGATTTTCTCTTTTTTTGCTGTACTAGGGATTGAACCTTGGGCATTACATATACTTTGCAGGTGTTCTCCCACTGGCCTGCACACCTAGCCCATTTTTTTTTTGTTTTGTATCTTGAGACAGAGTCTCACTAAGTTATGCAGGTGGCCTTTGGCTTCAATCCTGTGATCCTTCTTCTTCTGCCTCCTGAGTCTCTGGGATTATAGGTGTGTGCCACTGCACCTGACTTATTTTAAACACATTTTCTATGAACTAATTTATATTTTATTTTCCTGCCGAAGATGGAGAACTCTGCCCACACTTCTATTGTTTCTCCGTCAGTTTTTCTTTGTATTTCCAGCTTGTTCTTTGTACTTGGATGACATATTGTTGGTCACATCTAACATGTGATTTTCTCCAGTAACTGTCAGCTTCCTGGTGGGAGCCTTTGTCCTGTTCACAGCTTATCCTTAATATCTAGAACAATGCCTAGCATACATTAGTTGTCCAATAAATAGGTGTCAAATATGGAATAACAGTTATATCTCAATAGTGGGTTGTACTTTTCAATAATGCAAATGAATTCATGTATTGTTTTTTCGTTGAATTGTATTGGCTGATCTCAGTTCTGCAACCTCTGCTTTGTTTGTCTGTTTGCATTTACAGAGTCTATTTTGTTCCTCCTTTAACTTTATTTAAGTGGAGAGGTTTTGTTCTAGGTATTTTCACAGCAGCATACAGCAAGGATTGTTTATGTTTTATGGGAGGGGACCCCAATAGGTGAATGAGAATATGAATGTTATTGATTGAATAGATAAAAGAATTATTATTTTATGAGTGATAAAGAAACGCTCTTTTGGAGGCTGTGACTGTGATGTTTCATATTGATTTCAATCTGTGAATAGAGGAAAACTAAGGAGAAATTAATGTTACCACTTATTCATTTTTAATTTTTATAAGGTTTACCTTTGAATACCTGGGGTTTAGCTCAGTTGGTAGAGAACCTGCTCTGCACTCTCTGAAGACCCAGGTTTGATCTCCAGCACCACAAAAATGGGAGAACGATGTGGCAATCCATTCCTGAAAACAACCTTGAAACAATCAGCCATTGAAAACCCTATGAGGGTCCCTATGAGTCGGACCCAACTTGATGGCACCTAACAACAACAACAACATTTGAAAATGCAGGCCCTTCAGCTGAAACTTGAGTTACGATTCATTAATGTTAAAATTATAGGGCTATTGGAGGCTATTGTACAATATTTGATTCTTCCTTTGGCTATAATCCATTCCTAAAAATGTTTGAGGCCCAGAAACCAAAAGTTGAAGAATTGCACTAATTTTAGGTTAGAGTTGGATGTCCAAAGTTTATATAGAAAGAAAGAAATCAGGAATGTCTACATCAAGCAGCTGAGCCAACTGAGGAGGCAGAATTACTCAGAGCATTTGGAATTGACTTTAGAACTCATCCTCAGAGGAGCTGGTATGGTTGCCAGACTCACACGATAGACCATCCTGCTGATCATCAACATCATCTCCCGTCTTTCTTCCTCATCCTGGCACAAATATTCTTCTTCTGGATCCCAAGTTGTGTAGTTGTCATAATTTCCTCCAGTCTTGTGATTCTTAAACATCCCAAAACCTGTATTGTTGAGCCTATTTACTGCTTTTCTTGTTTCAGGTGGGTCATGTAGTCGATAGCATAACCAGTTACCTTTCCATTTGGGAAAAAATATAGCTTACAGATTACTGGCCCATTTTTTCTGATGGATGCTGTTTCCTGAGAATCTAGATCTCTCTGCACAGCTTTCTCCTGCCTGGGGATCTTTTTTCCCACAGCTGATTTTGTGTTCACCATCAGGTTCTTTCAGAGTCATGCCTCTTCTAGAGTTTTCCTCATTGTGGCCTCTAGGAAAACCCTCATGCTTTCTTAAAGTTGGCCTTTGCTCCATAACTTCTTGTCTCCCATCATTCCTGGGCTCTGGTTTCTTGTCTTTTACTCAGTGTCTTCCATAACTTCTAGGTTCTGAGCTCAGGTCTCTCTTGGTTTCTTCCATCATCCCTTTGTGCAGAGACCTGGTCTCTTTGCTGGAGTTTTTCACATTTTCTTGGAGCTTATCTCCGTTCCCTAAATTGACTTCTCCCATTATGCCTGGGTTCTGATTTCATATCTGTCTCCTAATGCCTGCTATCAGTCCTGAACTCAGGGCTTGGGTCTTTTCACTTGGCTTCTCTAATCATTCCGTAGTGTGGGGATCTGGTCTCTACATTGGAATCCTTCAAATGATCTTAAAGTTGGTCTATAATTTGTACTGTCATATCTCCAGTCATTGCTTGGCTCAGGGCTCAGGCCTAAGGCCTCTTGTTTGGCTTCTGTCACCGTCCTTCAGTGCAGAGAACTGGTCTGTACGTTGGAATCTTTCATATTATCTTGGAGCTGTCTGGCCTCTGCTCCCTAATTCAACTTCCCTTATCATAACTGGGGTTTTCTCTCTCCTCCCTAAATTGTTGTTTCCCATCACTGCTGGACTCAGGGCTCAGGGCTCTCAATTGTTTTCTTTTTCTTTTCTTCTCTCTTTTTATCTTTGGTCTGTCTTTCTGTCTGTCTGTCTGTCTGTCTTTCTTTCTTTCTTTCTTTCTTTCTTCTTCGTTCTTTCTTTCATTTGGGGGTTGAACCCAGGCCCTTGCACATACTGTTGCAAATTCTGTACCACTAGGCGGCTCCACTAGCCCACGTTTTTGTTTTTGTTTTTTTAATTTTGAAACAAGGTCTTGCTAAATTACACAGGCTTTCTCTCTCCTGGAACTTGTGATCCTCCTGCCTCAGCCTCCTGAGTCATTGGGATTACAGGAGTGAGCCACAGTGCCCAGGTCTCTCACTTGATTTCTTTCATTTTCTTTTGGTCTGGGATCTGGTCTCTATGTTGGAGTTTTTCATACTGTCTTGGAGCTGATCTCTACTGCTTATCTTGACATTTCCCATCATACGTGGGTTCTGGACTGTGCTTCCTAATTTGGTGCTTTCCATCATTCCTGGGTTTAGGGTTAAGGTCTGTCATTTGACTTATGCCATCATGTTTTGATGCTAGACTTCATTCTCTCACTTGGTATCTCTGACTTTCTGTTGGAGTTGGTCTCTTATCCAGAATGTAGTATTCATCATTATTAAATTCTGGGTCCAGGTGTCTCAGATGGCATTTCCAATCATTCTTGGGTTCAGAGCTCAAATTTTTTATTTGGCTTCTGTGATAACCCATTTTTAAGGCTATCTGATCTCTGTGTTGAGATTTTCCATATTGTCTTGGAGCTGGTCTCTGCTCCCTAAGATGACTCCTCCCATTATACCTTGTTATTAGATTTTCTTCACTCACTTAGTGTCTCTTGCCTTCTGTTGGAGTTGATCTCTGTTCTCTAGCATGGTGTCTCTGTTCATTCCTAGGTTTTGGTCTTAGGTCTCTTGTTTGAGACCTTTCACCATCCCTTGATGCTGGGGTGTTGCCTCTCATTTGGTATCTGTTGCCTTCTGTTGAAGGTGAGTTCTGTTCCCTAACTTGGCGTCCCCCATCATTCATGTGTTGTAGGCTCAGGTCTCTCACCTGATGTTTTCCATCATCCTTTGATGTTGGGGTTTGGTCACTATGCTGGAGTCTCTCATATTGTCTTGTAGCTGGTTGCTGTTTGCCAAGTTGGTATCTCCCATCATTCCTAGGCTCTGGGCTCAGGTCTCTCACTTGGCATTTCTCATAATTCTTTGTCAGTAGGGAAGGATCCATTACCTTGTATTGCCCACTTTCCTGTGGTATTGGGGTATGATAACTAACTCCCAGTCTCTCATTCTCTCTTGGGATTATCTCTGCTCTCTAATTTATTGTCTTCTACTATTTGGAATATCTGAGCTCTGTCATCTGGATTCTGGTTTCTGACTTGGTGACACTTGCGGGCTTTTGGTGCTAGGATCTGTTTCCTGTTTTGTTACTTTGTATCACACTGAATTCTGAGCTCTGGTATATCTTTTGATACCTACGAACAACATATGATGTGGAAATCTGGAAATCGGATCTCCCATTTGATGAGTTTCCTCATTTTTATTGATGTTGGGCTCTGTTTTCCCACTTGTTATTCTCATTATTCTCTTTATTATTCTCATTAACTCTTGGTTCTAGAATCTGCACATCACCTTGCAGCCTTGACTGGTCTTGTGGTTCTAGCCTGTGGTCTTGAACTTAATGTCTTCTATAATTGCTTGAAGATAGAACTTTGTTTCTTATTTATTGACTTCCAACATCCTGAGATACTAGAGTATCTCACCTGATGCCTCCAAATATCCCTTGACAGTAAATTCTGGATTCTTACTTGGTGATGCTTATCAACTCTTAGTACTAGGATCTGCTCCCTATCAGGTTGTCTTACATAACACTGGTGTTCTCTTACTTGAAGACTTTCATAATCACTTTGTGTTGGGATCTGGCCTCTTGCTTTGTGTCTGTGAACATCTTGAGACTCTGGGTTCTGGTCTCTCTCTTGAAATTTTTGTTTCTCTAGTTGCTTATTTTTTAGCCATGTTCCTTGGTGTCCTTGAATTTCATATCTTCTCTTCTTTTTCTTCAATTGACAGAGAAGAGGTTTTATGCATGCACAATAGGCTTTTGATACTCTGGACACCAGCAGAATAAATTCACTAGAATAAATTGTTTTGTCACTGTCTTGATCCAGCTGTTGGAGGATTTTTTTTCTTTTGTATCAGAATTATTTGCTTTCCATAAGAAGAAAAGTTAAGAAAGGAAATCATCTTTAAATCACTTTGTTACCTAGAAAATTTCTTGGGGACCATTTAAGAGTTCTGTTTGCTCATTCTTTTTGTTAGCTACTTCATTGGATAATATTTTCTGTGACAGTATTGTGTGGATTTTTATACCTTGATATCACAGTGAATGAAATGTTTATTCACAACAAGTAATACTAAACTATAGCATTATTTCATTAAGTATTAATTAGTGATTAACATTCCTTTACCTTCCCCGCTCTCACTGATGACTTTCATATTTAAAATATAAAATATAAGTTATGAGCCAGAGATAGTGCCTCTCACCTGTAATCCCAGTGACTCAGGAGATGGAGACAGGAGGATTGTGATTTTGAGTCCAGAGGCAGCCTTTGTAACTTAGCCAAACCCTGCCTTAAAATAAAAAGTCAAAAGTGGGCTGGGGGTGCATCGCAGTGCTCAAGCACCTGCAAAATATGTGTAGGGCCCTGGGTTCAACCCCTAAGTACTGCAAAACAAACAAAGTCACCAAACTAGAATTCTTTCATCTACCCAAGCAAATGAACAAATCCTCTTTATGTACTCCTCAGCTTGAAACAACAGAGGAAGTTTGCCTGTTTCCATCAAAAGTAAATCCATCTGTTTGTGCCTCGGCGTTCATTCTCTTTACTTTTTAAAAAACTGAGTTGTTTCTGATAATCCCTCTTTCTTCTGATTTATAATCCATTCTCCACCCAGACATCAAGAAATTTAAAAAATTATAAATTGAGTTTGTTATTCCTCTGCTCAGAACTCTTTTTAATGGCTTCTGTTACCTTTGGGAAAGTATTTAAATTCCCTAATATGATCTAAAAAGCTGTATATAATTTCCTCCCTGACTGGCTCTCTACTTTTATCTGCTGCTATTCTTCCTGTTCATAGTGGCCTTCTTTTAGTTCTTTGTACACATGAAACAATTTTCAAACCCAGAGGCTTTATTCATACACTTATTTTTTTTCCCAGGGACATTATTCTTCCTATATTTCATTTAGCCAACTTCTAAATATCCTTCAAGTCCTGAATTAAATGTTACTTCTTCAAAGAGCTTTCTCTGACTCCCCAGTAGAATATAACATTTATTATTGTACTTAACTATATATTTGTAATCCTATTTGTTTATTGTCCACAAGTTTTTGGAAGTCTTTTGCCTGCAAATGTTCCCCAATACCTAGAAAGACATCTGGCACATAATTGATGCTAAATAAATATGACTTCCATGGGTGAATAAATGAATATGTGCCAGGAGTACTGGCAGGTACTAGAGATGAAAAGCGAAACATAATAGATATGCTCACTGACTTAATAGACAAACAGCTAATTATAATATACCATGATAAATGAAATGGGTATTTATAAGACAATCACTCAAACAAGATCACTTGTCTGCAGTTAGGTAATAGATTGTGGAAGTGGTGATAGAGAGGGGCAAGAACAGAAGCTAAAGACCAATTAGGAGGCTGTTGCATTAATTTAGACCAGAGATGCTGGTGGCCTGGACCATTGTAAGATTAGTAGTTAAGAGAAGTAGCCATATTGGAGAGAGACTTATTTAGAAGTCAGAACCCGCAGAACCTGGTGATTGAAATAGATGTGAGAGGTAAAAGAGATGTAAGTGGTAAGGCTGGTGCCCAAGTTCTTGTCCTATATAAAAAAATGAGTATAAAATGCTGCCATATTTATTAAGACATAGGATGTAGAAAGAGGATGAGGTTTAGTGGGCAGTTTTGCACAGGGTGAATTTGAGATACTTGCGTGATATTTAATGGAGATGCTTAATATGTGTGAAGCTCAAGAGAGATCTGGCTGATGAGGTGACTCTGAAAGACTTGTTGTTGCTGTTTTTGTTAGGTGTCATCAAGTTGAGTCTGACTCATTGTGACCCTGTATACAATAGAACAGAACACTACCTGACACTGTGCCATGCCTGGTGCTAAGCATTAAGTCTGACAGTGCTTCTCCGACATACATAGGCTTTTTGATGGCTGATTGTTTTGGGAGTGGGCTCCCAGGTCCTTGGGGCCTACAGCACCCGGTATTCCCAGGCAGTCTCCCATCCAAGGACTAATCAGGCCTGACCCTGCTTAGCTTCAGACTGGATTGGACACTAGGATGGTGTGGCTGTAGACCCAGGATGTTATGGCTGAAAGACTTAGTATCCAAAATTGGTTACAGGAAAGAGAGTGAAATCACCTGTGAAAATGCAGAGTGAGAAAAGAATTCCCAAGAATTTCAATTTTTAAGTGAAAGAGAGGAAGAGGAACTTGAAATGAGACTGTGAGGAAATAGCTAGAGGACTAGGAGGAAAACCAGGAGAGTAGCATCCCTGGAGCCAAGAAGACCATCCCTAGTAACATCCCTGGAGTCAATGGGAAGGGAGAGTGAGTGTGCCTCTGTCCTTACCTCCAGGGCCACTCCCAACTCTTGTTTGAGAAGTGTCTTGAGTTCTGTCCTGTTCAGCCCCTGACAGTCTCCATCACTCTTTGCATGCTTATGGAAAACAGCAGTGATACCAATGGTGCTCCTCAGAAGACAGTGAGGCATCTCCTTTTGCCACTTGCAGTGCAGCAAAGAATATCTGATGTGTTTCCCTTTCCTGAATTGGTATCATCTGTTCTTCCTTCCTCTCTCGGGAGCAGACTACAGTGTAAGGATTTGAATTTTCTGAAATGCCAGATGTCTAATTGGCATTTGTGAATTTTGGCCCTTGGAGTGTAATTTTTATTTCCAATCATAGTTCTGTTACTATAATCCTTCCAAAGAACAGGGTAGAAACTGAACAGGCCCCTTTGGCCCAGGGGCCATAAATGTACCACACAGAGCTCACCTGGAATGAGGACAATGTGGCCTTTCCTTGTACATCTGAAGTGTCCCCTATGGGCAGTGCTGATGGGAAGTTCTAGAAGGCTGTTTACCCTACACCACCTGGCCCAGCCAGTAATGAGTAGGTCTAGAGAATCATTGTCACCAAATTATCCTTTTTTTTTGTATTTACTCCTGTTAAGATACATGTCACAATGTACATGAATTGCTTGTTTCTTGTGTGACCTTTGTACAGTTTGTTCTGTGAGTGCCAGGACCTCATCTTATCTACTGTATATTTATCTGAGTGCTTGGAAAGTAGTAGAAGTTCAGTAAAAGATTCAAGACCCCACCTCCAGGATAGTGATTCCATAGGTCCTTGGTGGGACCCTGGACTCTGCATTGAAGAAGCTCCTGGCTGATTCTGATGTAGCCTTAAGAAACACTGGCCACCTGGCCTTTGAGATCCTTTGCAACTATTATTGGGATGTCAACAATCATGAATTAACCAGCTCAGTGAGCATATGATAATGATTTCCTTTTTGTCAGTGCTGTGGTGTGGCCTGGGGATAGGAGATAATGAGACACGGGTCCTTTCCTCAACGGATGCACAGCCTGGAGCAAAGCAGATTTCCTTGCATGCAGGGCTATAATGGATATGGAACAGTGGCTGGGGACTTAGGAAGTGCTCTTTTGATGTTGTCCTTCTTGAAGATGATTGAGACGTATTTGGAAAACCTTAGCATTTGGGCAAATCTGCTAGGATTTTGAGCCTGCAGGTGTAGCACTGTGGCATCTGATCCCATCAGATCTTGGAAGCTAAGCAGGGTCAGGCCTGGTTAGTACTTGGATGGGAGGCTGCCTGGAAATACCAGGTGCTGTAGGCTTGGGAGAAGAACTTGGCAACCCCTTCCCAACAATCAATCAGCCATTGAAAGCCCTATGAATAGCAGAGAAGCACTGACTTGTTGTATTTAGGGTCACTGTGAGTCGGATACCGACTCGATGGCACCTAACAACAACAACAGCAGCAGCTAGGATTTTGCTTCTGTCATTCTAATAAGAACTTGTGGGTGTCAGGAATGTCATGGAATCCTCCAGCAAGCCAAAAATATGTCTGCACAGTCTAATCATCTATGTGGGAGTATCAAGAAAGGTAATCATTAATAAAAACAGGAACAGAATTATTTTCTTGAAGGACTTTCATAGGTTGCTAAGAGAAATGGAAGACTTGCACCTGCGACCTCGTGGGATCCCATGCTTGGGGATCCTGGTGCTTTTATATGGGTTTTAATTGCACTCTTTAAGCATACATCCTTTACAGCAACACCCTTGTCATATAATTGACTGATTCATTGCTAACCAAACCCCATTCCACCTGCTTCTTCTCCTGAGGGCTTTTAAACTCAGCATTTCCTTGGAAGCCAGTCCTATTTTGATTTGCTCTGTATCTACATCCTGGCTCTCAAGGGACAGCTATATTTTTCTCCATCATAAGGCCATCGTACCACCAGGATGTGTTGACAGTATACTGAAATGTGCTAACAAAAACTCTCTGGGAGCAAAAAGAGGTCTCATCTCCTGAAGATAAAATATAATCGCAAAGAAGATCTTTTTCACATTTTGTAACATTTTGTTTATAACACATTTGTAACATTTTGTTTGAATAGATTCGGCTGAATTGATGGTTACATTAGATGCTTGCTGTCATGTGATGATGAACACAGATGTGGATCTGTCTTAACTCCCTTCTGGACTGTTCCCAGGGTGGTGGCTCTGTCTCAAGACCCTCTCCCTGTATCATTTTCTGTCACAGCATAAGGTATTTGCATTGCCTTTGAGATAATGGCAGGCCATTAGTCAGACTTTTATTTTTTGATGAAATTTTTGGATCCAAGGAAGAATCCCCTCTGGGATGCAGAGTTAGTGATCTTTTAAAATTTCCCTCCTTTTATGGAATTTTGTCAACCTGGGGCCATTTCTATTTGGTTCTAACCATTTAGCTATCATGAGCCTAGAAGGAAGTTTTTTATTTTTATTTTTCCCATTATAACTAAAAACCATTTTTGAGAAGAAGGGGCCCTCAGAAAATGCCTCAAGGTCAGATTGACCTAGATACCAAAGACCAGGTGTCTGGACATTGGAAACAAATTAGCCCTCAAGATCAGAATGTCCCTGATATCAAGAACCAGATGCCAACTGTTCAAAAACATTCACCATCCCTTTATTTGAAAGAAAATCTTCCTTGCCTATGCTTCCCACCAAGGCCCTGCCTGCCCTACATAACCCATATGCTAGGTTGGCTCAGTGTAGCTGCCTCCTCAAGTGAGCTTGGGGCTTCCAACACACCTAAACCCCACCTTCCTTCTCTTAACCAGGAACATTTCCACAATTGTAAGGAAATAATTTTCCTCTACGTTCAAATCTTCCCTATCATCCAGGACACCCCTTCCCATTCTCCTCTAGGACTAAAGTCAGAATTTTCTGGCTATGCAACCCTGAGGCTTATGTCTCCCCACTAATTGGACCGGCACTTGCACTCTGGCTTACCTCTCCCTGGATGTGATAGTGGCCCTTACCATACCCCATTCCTCACATCTCTGACAACTCCTTTCTGAGTGTAAAGAGCTATTCAACTCACACCTTTGGGACTAACTCTTAGCAATCCTGTTGGATTTGGCACTTGCACAGCAGGACTGGCGGTCTCTCTCTTTATGAGGTAACTCAACTCTCACATGCACTTACCAGAGCCCTAAAGGAAATGTCTCAATAAAATGACTATATCTAAGACCAGATCCATTCCTTGGCTGCTGTGGTTTTCCAAAACAGAAGGGAATCAGACCTCCTAATGGCAACCCAAGGGGGAATCTGTGCCTGTAGGAGTACAAGAGATATTATTATTATTATTATTATTATTATTATTATTATTTTACTAATAAATCAGGCATGCTGAGAGATGGGGCAGTTTGTTTCAGGGAACAGGCTACCTGTCTACAGGAACAGTCCTTTTCTTCCTGGCTAAGTTCCCCCTGGAAACAATGGCTCTCTCCCCTATTGAGCCCCTTCATCATTACCCTACTCATTCCATTGTTTTCTTCCTGCCTAATTCAATTTTTGAGCTCTTTCATTTAGGAACAAGCAAAGAAAATCTCTAATACCATGGCAATGTAGTTCCTCATGCTGACTATGAGGAGTGCAAGTCTCCTGCCAGGTGCTAAATACACCTATGTCCCCACCCCTGTCAGCAGGAGTTAGCTAAGGAGAAAGAAAACCTGCCAGTATTCCTATATAAACAAAGCCAAGCATGACTGAGAACAGAGGGCCCCCAGACAAGGCCCTAAGGTCAGAATGTCCCAGACACCAAAGACCAGGTTGCTGGACATTGGAAAAACACCGGCCCCCAAGGTCAGAATGTCCCTGATACCAAGAACCAGATGCCAACCATCTGAAAACATACACTCTCCCTTTTTTCAAAAGGAAAACATCCCCACCTATGCTTCCCACCAAGGTCTCACAAGCTCTATAAAATCCCTAGCTTCAGTCAGTTCAGCATGGCTGTGTCCTCAAATGTGGTGCTGCCCAAGAGGGTTCTTGCCTCTTTCTTGCTCTTGAATAAACTTGCTCCTCAGCCAGTCAGAGTCTTCTTTTGTGTCTGTGTGCCCTCCGTGTGCCCAATTGCCATATTTTCTTCATCAATTTTCACTTACAATGTTCTTATTCCAACGTTCCTAAAGAAATTATGAATAGGTGATACTTTCTCACAAAATATTTTATGACATTAAAAATTTCCACTCATGCATTGGAAAAATAGGGGAATATAATCCCAAAATGCATTTGAGTTTTACTACATATTAACCATAAGACTCCATATACCTTGTAAGTTGATAAAACTATAACTAAAATTGATAATAATAGTTACATAATAGAAAAAGCCAAAGCTGTATTAATCTATACCCCACCATCATTTACCAATAAAGGAACAACAAAAATTTCCACTCATCTTTACTGCAGAAATGTTGTGAATTTCTCATAGCGATAGCCCTACGATGTTGCTGAAAATTTTGAGATAAACAGCATTGGTGAAACCTCTAGTGGCCTTGTGGATGTGACAAAGTGGGAAGACCTATAAAATCAGTTGAAGTGAATATAGGTGAACTTATTTTCTGAGGATCATGGTAGCTTTTCCCCACATGTCTGTCAGTTTGCCGCACTGTGGGGGTTTGTGTGTTGTGATGAGGCTGAGAGCTCTGCCACTGTAACCTCGGACATGAGCATGGTTACCCATGGAGGACAGGTTTTCAGCTGAGCTTCCAGACTAAGACAGACTAGGGAGTAGGACCTGGCGAGCCACTCCCGAAACAACTAGCCATCGAAAACCCTATGGATAGCAAAGAGACATTGTCAGATATAGTGCCAGAAAATGAGGCCCCCAGCTTGGAAGGCACTCAAAAGACTACTGGGAAAGAGTTGCCTTCTCCAAGTAGAATCTACCGTGATGATGGAAATGGAGTAAAGCCCCAGGATGCTCAACTTGCTGATGTGGCACGACTCAAAATGAGGAGAAACAACTGTAAACATCCATTAATAATTGGAACATGGAATGTACGTAGTATGAATCTAGGAAAATTAGAAATTGTTAAAAGAGAAATGGAGCACATAAACATTGACATTCTAGGCATCGGTGAGCTAAAATGGACCGGCATAGGCCATTTTGAGTCAGACAATCATATGGTCTACTATGCTGGGAATGATAAACTAAAGAGAAATGGGGTTGCATTCATCATCAAAAAAGACATTTCAAGATCTGTCATGAAATACAATGTTGTCAGTGATAGAATAATATCCATACGCCTACAGGGAAGACCAGTTAATATGACTATTATTCAAATTTATGCACCCACCACTAAGGCCACAAATGAAGAAACGGAAGACTTTTATCAGCTTCTGCAATCTGAAATAGATCAAACATGCAATCAAGACATACTGATAATCACTGGAGACTGGAATGCAAAGGTTGGAAACAAACAAGAAGGCTCAGTAGCTGGAAAATATGGTCTTGGTGACAGAAACAAAGCTGGAGATCGCATGATAGAATTTTGTCAGACCAATGACCTTTTCATTGCAAATACAGTTTTTCAACAACATAAATGGTGATTATATACATGGACTTCACCAGATGGAACATACAGGAATCAAATTGACTATATATGGAAAGAGATGATGGAAAAGCTCTATACAAAATGTCAAAACAAGACCAGGTGCTGACTGTGGATCAGACCATCAACTTCTCATATGCAAGTTCAAACCAAAGCTGAAGAAAATTAGAACAAGTATACAAGAGCCACGGTATGACCTTGAGTATATCCCACCTGAGTTCAGAGACCATCTCCAAAATAGGTTTAATGCATTAGACACAAATGATAGGAGACCAGAAGAGTTGTGGCATGACATAAAAGATATCATTCAAGAAGGAAGCAAAAAGTTCTTAAAAAGAGAAGAAAAAAAGGAAAGACCAAATTACATGTCAAAAGAGACACTGGACTTTGCCCTTGAACTTCCAGCAGCTAAAGCAAAAGGAAGACATGATGAAGTTAAGGAACTAAACAGAAGATTTCAGAAGGTAGCTCGAGAAGACAAAAACAAGTATTATAATGACATGTGCAAGGAGCTGGAGGCAGAAAACTAAAAGGGAAGAACATGCTGTGTGTTTCTCAAGCTTAAGGAAGTGAAGAAAAAGTTCAAGCCTCGAGTGGCAATAGTGAAAAATTCTATAGGGAAAATATTAAATGATGCAGGAAACATCAAAAGAAGATAGGAAGAATACAGAGTCATTATAAAAGAAAGAATTGGTAGATGACCAACCATTCTAAGAGGTTGCATATGTAGAGGAACCAATGGTGTTGAAGGACAAAGTGGAAGCTGCCTTGAAAGAACTGGTGAAACACAAGGCTCCAGGAATTGATGGGATACCAATAGAGATGTTTCAACAAACAGATGCAGCACTGGAGGTGTTAACATGTTTATGGCAACAGATTTGGAAAACAGCTACTTGGCCAACTGACAAATATGGAAGAGATCCATATTTGTGCCTATACCCAAAAAAGGGGACTAATCCAACTGAATGTGCAAACTATTGGACAATATCATTAATATCACACACCAGCAAAATTTGACTAAAGATCATTCAGAAGTGACTGCAGCAGTATATAGACAGGGAATTACCAGAAAATCAAGCGGGATTCAGAAGAGGGCGGGGAACCAGGGACATCATTGCTCATGTCAGGTGGATATTAGCTGAAAGCAGAGAATATCAGAAAGATGTCTATCTATGTTTTATTGACTACGCAAAAGCATTTGATTGTGTGGATCATAAGAAATTATGGATAACACTTTGGAAAATGGGAATACCAGAACACCTAATTGTGCTCATGAGAAATCTGTACATGAACCAGGAGGCAGTTGTTCGAATAGAACAAGGAAACACTGAGTGGTTTAAAGTTGAGAAAGGTGTGTGCCAGGGCTGTATACTTTCACCCTATCTCTTCAATTTATATGCTGAGCAGTAACTTGGAAGGCTGAGGCAGTAGGATCACAAGTTGGAGACCAGAGGCAACTTGTGTAATTTAGTGAGGCTCTGCCTCAAAAGAAAAAATAAAATGGAGCTGGGGGTATAGCCCCATGGTAGAGCACTCACAAATATATATGAGGCCCTGGGTTAAACTCCCAAGGACCTCCAAAAAAAAAAAAAAAAGTATAGACAAAGTTTATTGAAAAATAGAACACCTTTGAGACATGAAGACAGGCAATAGAAAAGAGCTACTGCACAGATCTAAGGTCAAATGTGATTTTCATAGAGGAGTTTGAGACTTTGAGGGAGGAAAGAAGCACTTTATACTTGGGCCTATGTCTAGATGGGTTAAGGGACTCCTAGTGCCTTCAAACGAATGGGCTCAGAGGCAGACATTTCAAAACGTTAAGAATTGAGGCAACTATCCATCTCAGAAAGGGAGCAGAATCCACTGAACAATGTCCTCTCCAATGCTGGGGGAAGGGGGAAGGTGTTTGTCTCACACAGTCTTTATCATCCTTCATGACTGAAAGTAGGCACCTTTCTTAATTTCTTCTTCCTCCCTGTCACTGCTAATGGCTAACTGCCTAACAGAGAGGCTCCGGGCATGGGCTGAAGTGTTTTCTGCTACTAAGGGAGTGAAAGGGTTAAATCAAAAAGCAGGGCCTGAGAATGGGAGGTCACTAAAGTAAACATGAATAAGGCAACAGTTGTGCACCTGAGTTTCAACTAAGTCACTAAGAGATCACAGTTTATTTCTCAAGAAGGATTCCATTCTTCAACAAATGACAAGTTGAACAATTGCTGATGGATTAGTCTTTAGGTTATAACAAAGGAGTAACTGCTTCTTCAATCTTATTGGGCCAGCCTACAGATACCTCTGACAGCAACCAAGTCAACCCAAGTAACAAAACCCATGGAAAAAGACTATAAAACTCCTAGACAATAGCCTCACTTCAGCTACCAATTTTCGGGAACCCCCCTCCATGCTATGGAGGCTTTTTTCTCTATCCTTTTAAATAAAACATCTCCACTTTTGCTGACTTTTATGTGAAAGTTATTACTGGGCACCAAGCCCAGGAGCCTGGCACCCAACTACTCCCACTCCAGCTCTGGCAACATTTCTTAGGGGCTCAGGCAAAAGGAGCAGGAGGTAGACCTGGCTCCCCACCCTATGTGATCCTGGAGGAGACAGGGGACTAAAGGGAGGGCCCTCTGATCATTAGCGGCCATTGTTAGGGTGATTAATATCAGTAACACAAACAGTGACAATTCTTGCTTTGAAAAATCTTCCTTTTGAGATGAATTATCCTTGAGTAAATATGTCCCCACCCTCTTGGTAAGTCAGCCTTTGGCAGCCAGACCTGTTGCCTCAGGGTTTTGCTTGTGGTCATGGGTGGGCCTTGGTTGGTGAGGCCGGGGGAGGGGAGGATGTGCCTGCCTGCTCTTTTGAGTTTGGGTGTCTCAGTCCTGGGATCTTCTTGACTCTCTCCTCTCACTGTCTTTCTCATGTTGTTATCATCTCTATCTATTGTCTTCTCTGTCTTACTTCTGTCTTCCTTCCCTTTCAATGTTTCAATCTCTCCCTTTTTCTCATGGTCCTTTTCTTCCTGTGCCTTTTCTTACCTCTGTCTCTTCTAAATCCATTCTTACCCCATTCCTTCTAGAATATCTGAAATCTCCATTTATTTTGGTCTTCTCTTTCATACTCTTGATTAAAAGTTTATTACTTTCTGTCAGGGAAGATAAAAACAAAGAACATGGAAATGGATATGTCTGGTTCTTCCTCTGAGAAGGCAAAGGGACATTCACTGAGCACGTGCATGCTCTTCTTGTGCTCCGGGACTGGACAGCCAGGCACAGTCACTCAGCTGGGACACTGGGATCAACCTAGGTCTGTTTTGTATTTTTTCAACTGTCCCACCCACACTACCTGTATGAAGAGGACATTTCTGATCCAGAGCTCATGGACAAATGGCATTAGAATCATTTATGCTGTGACAGTGTTCTGGTGATATGACCTTCACCCCTCAGTGTTGAGACTTGTCTGTGACCCTGCCTGAGAGAAGCTCCCTGGGGAACATCCACAGTCATCGTTACCGAGGAAAGGGAACTTCTGGGTCACTCAAAGGCAGTAAGTCATCTGTAGGAGAAACTTGGTGATGGGGGCTAGTTTTGGGGATGGCTACCGTGGGTGCCCATTTGGACTGCCTGCTATGGATCCTCCAGCATTTTACAAAATCTCTCTGAGCCTCAGTGGCAGTATTGGATGAGTCATAATCTGAATATTCCAGAAAGCTACTGTGCTGCTCAAAGGAAGCAATATGTCATAGTGTGTTTTAAACTCATTCATGTAAATCTTAGTTAATATATTTATTATGGGTTTCAGCATGATTAAATGTGAAGCATATGTTCCATACAGATGAGGTTCCTTTAAATCCACCCAGACTAGTAATTACAGAACCATAGGACTCCCCCTAACATATCCACAATTAGGAAAGGGTGTAACCAAATGAATTGGAGCGCAAGGTGGACTCCAAATCCTTGGTGTGTTCTTGTTCAGCTCAGTCAAGATTTTCTTGATCAAAGAATGGAAAAAAAAGCAAACCCAGAAAACTCTTGTCCCTTGCATCTTTCTTAGAAGAGAATAAACTGAGTAGTCAAAGAATAATGACATTAACCAATTTCCTTATCATATCAGGACCTATTTATGAAGTTATAATTGTTAAGGATTTTAAAAAGATCCAACTCAGTATAGCGTGTGATTTTCTTTTTTGTGATTCAAACATATAGTTAGGTTTCACCGAGTCAGATGTGACTCATAGCAATCCTATGTATAACAGAACAAAACACTCCTCAACTCTGTGCCAGGCACACAATCTTTTAGATTTAAGCCCATTGTTGCAGTCACTGTGTCAATCCATTTAGTTGAGAGTATTCCTTTTTTTCATTGATTAACCTCTCTCCTTAACATATCCTTCTCCAGAGATTGGTCCCTCCTGACATGTCCAAAATACATAATAAGACACAGTCTAGCCATCCTTGCTTCCAAGGAATACAGTGGTTGCATTCCTTCTAGGATGGATCTGTTGGTTCTTTTGGCAGTATATTCACTATTCATTGGTATATTCATTATTCATCTTCTGCACCATAATTCAAAAGCAACAATTCTCCTCCTATCTCCCTTATTCAATATCCAGCTTTCACAAACATATGCTGTGACTGAAAATACCATGGCATGAGTCAGGTACACCTTCGTCTTCAATGTGACATCTTTACCTTTCAACACTAAAGAGGTCTTTTGCAACAGCTTTACCCAGGGCAATGTGGCTTTTGATTTCTTGACTGCTGCTTCTATAGGTGTCGGTTATAGAACCAAGTAAAGCAAAATCTTGGACAACCTCAATCTTTTCTCTGTTTATCATGAAGCTGTGTACTCACCTGTGTGAGGCTTTTTGTTTTGATGATGTTGGGGTGCAATCCATACTGAAGACTGTGTTCTTTGATTCTCATCAGTAAATGTTTAAATCCTCTTCACTTTCAGTAAGCAAAGTTGTGTCATTTGCATAACACAGGTTGTTAATGAGTCTTCCTCCAATCCTGATGCCACATTCCTCTTCATAAAGTCCAGCTTCTAGGATTATTTGCTCAGCATAGAGATTGAAGAGGTATGGTGAAAGGATACAGTGCTGTTGCACACCTTTCTTGACTTTAAATTAGGCATTGTTTCCTTGTTCTGTTCAAACAATTTCCTCCTGGTCCCTGTACAGATTCCTCATGTGTACAATTAGGTGATTTATATCCCCATTCTTCATAATGTTAACCATAATTTATTGTGACACAGTCAAATGTCTTTGCATGGTCAATAAAACATAGATAGGTATCTTTTTGGTATTCTCTGCTTTCAGCTAATATCCATCTGACATCAGCAATGATGTCTCTGGTTCCACACTCTTTTCTGAATCCAACTTGATATCCAGTAGTTCCCGGTCTATATACTGCTGCAGTCACTTTTGAATGATCGTTCGATAATTTCCACATTTGATTGGATCCCCTTTCTTGGGAATAGGCCCAAATATGGGTCTCTTGTGGTCAGTTGGTCAGGTAGTTGTTCTCCAAATCTCTTGGTATAACAAGTTAGCACCTCCAGTTCTGCATCTGTTTGAAATATCTCAATTAGTGTTCCATCAATTTTGGGAGCCTTATGTTTCACCAATTCCTTCAAGGAAGTTTCCGCTTTGTGCTTTAGTACCATTGCTTTCTGATCATATGAATCCTCTTGAAATGACTGGCCATCTACCAATTCTTTTTGGTATAATGACTGTATTCTTTTCATCTTCTTTTGATGTTTCCTGCATTGTTTAATATTTTCATTGCAGAATCCTTCATTATTGCCACTTGAGGCTTGAATATTTTCTTCAATTCCTTAAGCTTAAGAAAAACAGAGCATGTTCTTCCCTTTTGGTTTTTTATCTCTCTTTGCACATGTCATTATAATATTTGATTTTGTCTTCTAGAGCTGCCTTATGATATCTTCTATTTAGTTCTTTAGCTTTATCATATCATCCTTTTACTTTAACTGCTTGATGTTCAAGGGCAAGTTTCAGAGTCTCTTTTGACATATAATTTGGTCTTTTCTTTTTTTCCTGTCTTTTTAATAAACTCTTGCTTTCCTCATGGATGATCTCTTTAATGTTATGCCACAACTCATCTGGTCTTTAATCATTAGTGTCTAATGCATCAAATCTGTTGTTTAGGTGATTGCTGAACTCAGGTGGGATATACTCATGGTCATACCTTTGCTCTTGTACACATGTTCTAATTTTCTTCAGTTTCACTTTGAGCCTGCATATGAACAGTTGATGGTCTGAATCACAATGCACTTGGTCTTGTTCTGACTTTTGATATTGAGCTTTTCCATTGTCTCTTTCCACAAATGTAGTCAATTTGGTTCCTGTATATTCCATCTGGTAACTTCCATGTGTACAACCAGTATTTTTATTGGTGAAAAAAAATGTATTTGTAATGAAAAGGTCATTTGCCTGACAAAATTCTATCATGTGATCTCCAGTATTGTTTGTCACCAAGGCCATATATTCCAACTAGTGAGCCTTCTTCTTTGTTTTCAACTTTTGCATTCCAGTCACCAGTAATTATCAGTACATTGTGATTGCATGTTCAGTCTACTTTAGATGCAAAAGCTGGTAAAAATCTTCCCTATATTCTTTTGTAGTCTTAGTGATGGGTGCATAAATTTGAATAATAGTCATATTAACTGGCCTTCCTTGTAGATGTATGAATATTATTCTATCATTGACAGCATTGTACTTCAGGACAGATCTTGAGATGTCTTTTTTGATGATGAATATAACCCCATTTCTCTTTACTCTGTCATTCCTGGCATAATAGACCATATGATTATCTGATTCAAAATGGACCATGCTGATCCATTGTAGCTCACTGATGCCTAGAATATCAATATTTATGGACTCCACTTCCCTTTTGATGATTTCTAATTTTCCTAGACTCATACTATGTACACTGCATGTTCCAGTCATTAATGGATGTTTACAGTTGTTCTTCCTCATTTTGAGTTGTGCCACATCAGCACATGAAGGTCCCTGGGTTTTATTCCATTCCTGTCATTGAGGTAGACTCTACTTTGAGGAAGCCACTCTTCCTCAGTAGTCTTTTGAGTGCTTTTAGACCTGGGGGGCTCATTTCCTGGCACTATATTTAACAGCATTTCTCTACTATTCATAGAGTTTCCAAAGGCTAATTGCTTTGGGAGTAGGCTAGCCATGTCCTTCTCCCTAGTCTGTGTTGGTCTGGAAGCTCAGTTGAAACCTGTCCACCATAGGTGCTGGTATCTGCAACACCAGTGGCATACCTTTCAGCATCACAGCAACACACAAGCCCCTAGAGTATGGCAAACTGACAAACACAAATGGCTACTATTCTATATATTGAGCACTTACTAGTACCAGGCAGTTTTCTGGGCAATTTCATATGCATTATTTCCTTTTTAAACAAACAAACAAACAAACAAACAAGCTTATTGAAGTATAATCTCAATCATCAGTGTACAACTTAATGAATTATCACAAACAGACATTTCTATGTAACTACCACCAAAATAAAGAAATAGAACATTAACTGGTGCCCCAGAAGTCCCCATCTTGCCCATACTCTACCTTTTCTCCCCTCCCTGTTCTTGACCATTATCCTATCTTCTAATATCACAGGTAAATTTTTTCTCTTTTTGAACTTTATGTAAAAGCAGTCATTCAGTATGAAGGCTTTTGTGTCTGGCTTTATTTTGTTCAACATCATGCTTTTATACTCTGGCATGTGGCTTTAATTCTTATAGTTTTATTGCTGTGCAATATTACATTGCATCAACATAACAGGTACTGAGATCAGAGACATTACATAACTTGCTCAAGGACACTTGGGGTGTAAGAGTATTCAAACTCTTCCTCTTGTCCAATGGCTCATGATCTACATAGTTGTGAAAGTAACATTAGAGAAAAATTAGTAATATTATCCAGTAAGTGTTAATCTGAGTGGTACAGGCTATGAATGGTATGATAGTTAGAGGATCAGTGTGAGCTTCCTAGAGGAGGTAGGACTTTGTTTAGGACTTTGAGGGCAGGTACAATTGAGGACACACACAAGACGTGGAAAAGCACTTTGGGGAGGGTGAGCCACAAGAACAGAGGCATGGAGGTGGGTGTAATAATAGTACTGACCTCTGAGAAGTTCTTTGCAGGACTTTCCAGTTGTCTTATGCAGAACTGTGTGCTTCATGATGGTGGAGAACATGACTGTTCCATGCACTTGGCCATGTCC
>VMDO01017519.1:0-44687 GCA_007922755.1 Pedetes capensis | reverse complement strand
CTTTTTTTTTTTTTTTTTTTTTTTTTTTTGTGGTACTGGAGGTTGAACCCAGGGCCTCGCACTTGCATGCTCTGCAAGTGCTGGACAACTGAGCTGCACCCTCAGCCCATATTTTGACTTTTTGAGACAGGGTCTCACTAAATTACACGGACTGCCTCTGGTCTCAAACTTGCGATTCTCCTGCTTCCACCTCCTGAGCCGCTGGGATTATAGGCCTGTGCCACCATACCCAGCTTAAGTCACATGACTTTTTGATCTTTCTTGAACGCTTCGAGTACTTTAAGTTTATGCTGACTATGAATTTGCATCCATTAGGTAGGAAGCAGTGGATAAAGATTTCAAATCTCTCCCAGCGAGGCTCTGGGGAGGTTGGCAAAAGTCTGCCTTGCATTTTTCATTGAGACCTAACAATGAGATAAAACTAAAGAACTTTTATCTTAATATATGTGTGTGTATGTGTGTGTATGTGTATATATATATATATATATATATATATATATATATATGCTTTTATATTACTGTTCCTTCCCCTGGGCCTCAGACAGTAAAATGTGACTTATACAGAAAAGACCATGACAAGATGGCTCAGGGCATCTCTGGGCAAATTAAATGATTAAATTATGGCCACCTGAGAGGGAGGGCAGAAGGGGAGGCCTTCTTTTCTGTTGTGAATATCCTTGTGGCTCCCACTGTGTGCCTAGAACTGTGTTGTCAACAGCTTTGACCAGGTCTACCTAGACATTAAATCAGTTACCAGCCCCGGTCTGCCCCTCCTAAGAACTGACCAGAAGACATTTGGTCACAATTCTTTGTTGTAAATAAGGGTCGCCACCAAGAAATTCAAAGTGAGAGGGGTTTAATGACTTCTCCACAGACTCATGAACTAGCTAGAATCAAGCCAAGGCATGGACCAAATCTGTCTGAACATTAGCAAGTCATCTCAAAAAAGCTTGTAGGACCTATTGTCACAGCTCAAAGCGTCCCCTGTACCTTGAGAGAATCTGGCCACCACTTTCTATAAAAGCTTATCTAAAGTAGATATGGGCTGGGATTTAGCTCAGTTGGTAGAGCGCTGTGCTGCAGTCTCTGAGATCCCGAGTTCAATTCCCAGCACCGCAAAAATGGGAGAAGGACCTGGCAATCCACTCCCAAGACAATCCCGAAACAGTCAGCCATTGAAAACCCTATGAGGGTCGCTGTGAGTCGGATACGGACTCGATGGCACCTAACCACAACAACAACCAACATCTCCTAGGACTCCCTCGGTAATTGCATGCAAAATAACCAAAGAATGAATGAAGCCCGAAGGTCATATTGTTTTAGTATCTTCTTTATGGTTGTATTATGACTTAGTAGCAAATCAGAGAAAAATTCATCTCTGACATTTGCCTTGTTGTTGTTGTTGTTGTTGTTGTTGTTGTTAGATGCTGTTGAGTTGGATCTGACTCACAGCAACCCTGGTTGGGTTTTCAATGGCTTTATTTAGGAGCTCCCTCAGGAATGGGGTGCCACGTCTTTTTCCCATGACATTTGCTGCTTAAATGCATGAGGATGAGGCAGATAATATCATCCAGAGAAACACATGATCTTGACTTTTCCTGCCATCCCTGTCCTTACCTGTGTTCATTTTTAGTTATTTGCTTTCATTCTTTGCCTCTGATCTCTATGGTAATCCGAAAAGAAAGGCAATGTTCGTTGAAAAGAGAGAAAGGGGATAGATTGATGAGTAGAAAAACAATTTTTGCAACTGAGTTTTATAAGACCTAAAATAAACTGGATGGCTTCAAACCAAGCCCTCATGGAATTGGGATACTGGAGCTGGAAGAAGAGACTATGTTGAAGTCATGCCCAGTGTCATGCTAAAGTCTGTATTCCCATGACACAGGGTCAAGAGGGCAGACCCAAATTAACTCGAAGCAGGATTACTCTGCAATGGTCTTAAATGCCATTGTCGGTGACAGAACACCTGATTCCAATCCTGGCTCTGCCAGTTTGCCAATTATGTAACATTTACCATGAGAATATATACTCCATGAGGCCAGGGGATTACATGTTTATGGGAAAATCCCAAGTGCCTAGAACACTATCTGGAAGGGCACAAGTATATAATTAAAAAAATTTTTTAAACGAATAATTAGACCAGTTACCTCTGTACTTCAGTTTGTACATCCAGCAGATTGTTCAGAGAAATAAATGGGTTATAACATGAAAATCTCTGAAATCGATGCCCAACATGTGCACGAAAGTAATCAGCTGCCATTGTCTTCAATGCACTTATAAGGAGAAGAAAGTTGGGAAAATCCACATATCTGTCCCGAGATGGTGGTCTGAGTTCCAAATACAGCACTTTATTCTCTCATCAACATGTGCCAAGTTGTGGATATGTCCATGATAAATAATCTCACTAGAAAGTGGCAGCTAAAATCAGGAATTTTTAGATTTCCAGCCATCGTGAGAGACATGAGAATCTATCTGCAATTCCTAGGTAGATCCAAATCATGAGATGGATTTGGAGGAAGGCTGTCTGAATATCTAAGCTGAAAGGTTCAGGGCTTCCTTTCAGGCCAAGGCTGGGGCCCTTTAGAACCTGAGAGATTTAAAATACTGCCTTGACCTCATAGTCTTGACACGTTCTTTTTTCAAGGGAAAAAAATTGCAGTGTATGTGGAAACACCCCAAATAAACATGGGGCACTTGTTAGCTATGAGTGGAGGCACTTTGAGTAACTGGCATAGATTCTCCCTTTTGGCCCACATTCTGGTTAGGCAAAATCAAACATTTAGCTTTCACTTTGGTTTGACGTATCATCCCACATACACCTCTCAACACATGTCCATTAGCCGTAAATGGTCCCAAATGTGGACCTTTCCGAAGTGATAACAGCAAAGCTATTAAAACAGTGACAGACCCTGAAAATACCTGCTACTCCAATCCTGACTTTCATTTCCCCCTCCCACTCCATTTCCTACCATCTTGAGTAACTTAGTTTCTTTATTTGTTAGTAGAGTAAGGCTGAATTATGTCAGCTTACTGTCAAAGAATAAATACATGAGTTAAAAAAAACAAGTAAGAAAAAAATAAATTATTAAGGAGGTACTAATCATATTTTGCGGGTAGCTGTACTACCGTTGGTGTCCAATCCCGTCAGATCTTAGAAGCTAAGCAGGGTCAGGCTTGATGAGCATTTGGATGGGAGACCGCCTGGGAACTCCAGGTGCTGTAGGCTTGGGAGAAGGACCCGGCTACTCACTCCCAAAAATCAATCCTCCATTAAAAATCGTATGAACAGCAGAGAAGCTCTAACAATAGTGTTTTGCCTACTAAACATAGATAGGGTCACTATGAGTCCAACAACAACTTGTTGGCACCTAGCGATAACAATAACACTCATATTTTATAATCCTCCTTTTTCAAAATAATGCTCTTGGAGACAAGAATCTAAATATAGTCATGTATCACATAATATTTCAGTCCACAATGCATAGCATATACGACGGTACCCTCTAAGAGTGGAGCTAAAATAGTACCTTCACTGAGTGAAATTGTAGCTGTTAGATACCATATCACAATACATTACTCACATGTTTGTGGTGATACTGGTGTAAACAAACCTACTCTACTGCTAAGCACATAAAAGTACAGCACAAAATTCTGTATAGTATATAACACTTGACAATAAATGCATATGTCACTGGTTCATGTATTTACAATATTTTTTATCATTAGTTTAGAGAGTACATCTACTTTTAAAAGTTTACTATAAAAGAGTACACCAGCAACAGCATCATGAAACTCACGAGTACCGTGTTTCTCAATTGTATCAAAAGGCCATGGCAAGTGATTGGCCTATACCATCTAGATGTAGGAAAGCACAATCTATGATGTTTGCACAGTCATAGAATTGCTCAACAACACACTTCTCAGACAACACTGGCATTCTTAAGGGACACACAGCTAGTTACAACTACCATGTGCACAAAAAAAGTGCCAGGTGCTAATGACATCCAAATTGCTTCAGGGTTAGAGAAGGTTGGATTTGAACAAGATAGAGCTGGAGATGCAGCTCAGTGGTAGAGTGCTTGCCTACTATGCACACACAGGCCCTAAGTTCAAATCCCAGCACTGCAATGTATATATATATATATATATATATATATATATATATATATATATATATACATCCCTGCCGCTGTAGCCCTGTGGCATCCGATCCTGTCAGATATGGGAAGCTAAGCAGGGTCGGGTCTGGTTAGTACTTGGATGGAAGACTGCCTGGGAACACCAGGTGCTGTAGGCTTGGGAGATGGACTGGTCAACCCACTCACAAAACTCAATCCACCATTGAAAACCCTATGATCAGCAAAGAAGCACTAACAGTGCTTCGCCTGCTGTATGCAGGGTGGCTATGAGTTGGATACCAACTCGACAGCAACTAACTCAACAGCAATATATATATATATATAATTTATAAATATTTATATATAGATTTATAATTTATAAATATTTATATATAAATTTATAATTTATATATATAAATTATAAAAATATATAATTTATATATGTGTGTGTACGTGTATGTGTATGTGTGTATATATATGTGTATATATATATGTTTGTGTGTATATATATATATATATATATATATATATATATATAGTGGTGCATGCCTTTAATCCCAGTAGCTTGGGAAGTGGAGGCAGGAGGATTGCAAGTTCAAGGCCAGAGGGAGCCTGTGTAGAACTCAGCAAGACCCTGTCTCAAAACTGCAGAGCAAAAAATGGGCTGGGGCTACAGCTCAGTGGTTGCAGAAAGCATACCTGAGGCCCTAGTTCAACTCCCCAATACCACAAAACAAATAAACAAATAAACAAACCAAATAATTGGACTGTATATTGGAATACAAAATAGTTCAACTACCTCTCATCTAAGTAGCCTTTCCTTCATTTATTTCTTCAATGTTTGTTGAGCACCTACTATAACCAAGTATGAACCATATTGCAATGAGCATCAAATAAGCACTCCAGGTACCTGGCCTTGAGGAATGCATCCTCTAGAGCAGGAATTAGCAATTATTTTTGGCCCTGTAGACTAAAAGACTCTGTTACAGCAACTCAACTCTGCCACTGTGGTGAGAAGACAGCCATAGACAATATGCAGCGCTCAGGCACCACTGTGTCGGAGCAGACTTTGACTGTGGAGACTGATATTTCGACTCCATATACTTTTCATTCTTTATTTGATTTTTCTTCAACTATTTAAAAATGCAAACATCGTTCTTCACTCACGTGCTATAGAAAAACAAGCAATAGGCATGTTTGTTTCATAGGATGTCATCGATCTCTTGTCTAAAAACAGGAAAGTGCACAAAACTAATTACTAATTAGGGACCTGAATAAGAAAAAAGGATTATGACTAGATGTCACCATGTGCTTGTAAGCACCATGTGCTTCTACTGAAAGTGAAATCATAAAGATATTTGAACCTTCACTCAGTCTGCTTTGCTTTCTAAAATCACACTTACAGGATCTCACAGGAAGGTGGAGACACCCTGCTGACATTGGCCTTTCTACCTTCAACCCAGCAAGAACCACATACACCAGCCCTTGGGTCTGAGATCATCTAGATAGTTTTAGACACTGATCTCAAGTCCAGAAAAGCTCTGAAGAGTTTGGATGACATCTAACTTCATCAAAAATAGGTAATATAGACACTATAATATAAATGAAACATTCAGTGGGTCTAGATGTCTTGACGTCTTTAAATTTTCATCTTGACAGAAGAAGAATCAAAGTCTTTGGAGAAAGATGGCAGGATTAATTGGCTCCAGGATAGTGTGATGTGGAATCAGACACAGTATATAAAGAAGAATTCCCAACTCAGGACTAGGTGGGTGCAGGGATTTGGGAACAAGGGGAAAGTTTCAAGGTGGGTCCCAACAGGAGACATTTGGAGATGTTTGGAGAGGAGCAGAAACTGGTCTTGGTATTTTCAGCAGCAGCAACAGCCTGATGATGTGAGGGAGCCCTGTCTTCAGTGAAGCATGTATGGTCAAGAGACAGAGGAAGAGTGGGCTAGAGGCAGAGAGTGAAGGGTCTTGACAGGGGATCTGGACCAAAAGAGGGACATAAGAGGGCTGTCAGCAGAAGGATCACATGGTCAGGGTGTGTTTGTGTGTTAACATGGTGAACTCTGGCCACAAGATGGGGCTTGGGATGAAATGCAAATCAAGCACTAAACACTTGACCTGACATCCACAGGTAATCAGAGAGGCAAGGAAAACCCAAAACACCTAGAAACAAATAAACCAAACAGACTAGAAACAGGACCCTGGGGTGCCTCTCCCAGCACTTTGCACTTGATGAAATTTGTTCTCTGGTCTTCAGAGCCTGGTCCCAAGAGAAGATCTTCAACTGGAAGATGACATAGCTGACTCACTCCCTAAACCATCCACTTTACATAATCTCTCTAGGGGGCAGATGGATTTGCCAAGTGCCATCTCTACCTTCCTCCCATAGAATTTGACTCTGAAGCTGTGAAGTAACTGTGGGGCCAAACAATGAAATCCATCTGACTAAACTGGACGTGGTGGCATACGCCTGTAATCCCAGCGGTTGAGAGGTGGAGCAAGGAGGATCGCAAGCTCTAGATCAGATGAAGTCTGTGTAACTTAGCGAGACCCTGTCTCAAAAAGTAAAGAACAACAACAAAAAAAAAAGGGGGGCTGGGGGTGCAGCTCAGTGGTCCAGCACTTGCATAGCATGCAAGCTCAAGGCCTTGGGTTCAACCCCTAGTACTGCAAAAAAAAAAAAAAAAGAAAAAAAAGAAATCCATCTGACTGCAGATCAGACCTGATCCTAGCGCATTATAAACACCACCAAAGGATACAAAACAAATTAGTACACTGTAGGAAAACGTTTTTAATGTTAGTCAGCCTTTTCTCATTATGTGTTCTCCTCATGAAATGTGGTTCTTGTCTTGCCACCTGGATTGAGGAAAGAGGATATGAAAGTTCAAGAAAGGAGGAAGAAGGCTTAGTATCCAACCATTCTACCTACCATATTTTAGCTCATGGAATCTCTAAGGTATTGGTAAAATAGATAACTGAAATCATGAAGGTAGATAATTTAATTCATTCTGTTTAACTCATTCTTCTCCACCCTTGTCAGACTGGCATGGCAGATGTTGGGGAGAGAAAAGCGGAAGCTGAATAGAGCATTATTCTCCGAGGAACAAAGAGAGGCAGGTACTATATCAGAATAGTGGGTGTATAGGGACATACCTACAGAAATAGAAATCCTGAAGTCTGCAGGAAAAGAAGGAAGGACCCAAAACTTAGGGCATTCTTCATTAGCCTCTTGTCTAAAAAAAAAAAAAAAAAGAAAAGAAACAAGAAAATGTTACCCAATGCACAAGTTTTATTTATTTATGTGTGACATACATATGTCCTTGCAGGTTTAAGTTCTCTCTCTGCTCCATCTCCAATAAACCAATGCCCGGTAGCCACCACTCAGCTTTTGATAAGAAACCAAGACAGGAATGGGAAAAGTGAGATGAGACTCATGAAGGTCCCAATCCCAATAGTCAGGAGAGAAGGGGACAACAGACTACTCACCAGAGCTCCCAGGATCTCAGCCATCTGGAGGTCACCATTGGAACTCTGTGCATGGATGGGTTATTTTGGCTTGAAAAATCAAGAATACCACAGAAAATAGGGATTATTTTCTCACTTTTGCCAAATTTCCAGAGCCCCATGGGGACTAAGTGGCAGAGATAACAATCCATCCAGGTCTGCTTAGCTCCAAATCCTATCCTGTCCTCAGTGTGCCTCACTGCGTTCAGCTCAACCAAGGTGAAGGGTACTGACTAATTGTGTGAGACAGGGATTGGAGCAATCAGGAAGCTAAGGCAGGAGGATCATGAGTTCAAGTCCAGTCTGGGCTATAGAGAGAATCTGTCTCTAAAACACAATAAAAGAAAGGAAGGAAGGAAAGAAGGAAGGAAGGAAGGAAGGAAGGAAGGAAGGAAGGAAGGAAGGAAGGGAAAGAGAGAGGGAGGGAGGGAGAAAGGAAGGAAGGAAGGGAGGGAGAGAAGGAGAGAGAGAGAGAGGGATGGAGGGACAGAGACAGAGGAAGGAAGGAAGGCAGGCAGGCAGGCAGGCAGGCAGGCAGGCAGTGAGTGAGTGAGTGTGGGAGGGAAAGAGGGAAGGAAGAAAGGAATGGAATTGGTACACTAGGCACTATACTGAAGGTGCTCATTACCAAGTTCGGGTACATTATAAACCTACGTAAGAACACCCACCAGGTGGTCAAGAAATGAATGTGGTTCATCAGTTGTCTGCTCTACCTGCCTTCCTCTCAGTCTAAACAAGTACAGGATCTGCCAGATGGCTCTACCTGGATGGCTAACGCAGCCGAATGCCCCATGGGAGGAGCTGGTGTGCAGACACCTTACACTTGGCTTTCTTCTACAATCATCCCATAATTACCTCAATCCCATCATCAGACCTAATGGAGCCTGAAGGTTTCAAATGTGCTACAGAATGAAGGTGTGTTATTTAGAAAATGGGAAACAGAATAAACATGGATTCTGACCAGAAGGCAATTCTTCCAAATGTAGCATGATCCAAAAAAGGAAGAAAAATTGGGCAATCAAAGAAGCATGGACAAGACCAGAGATGATGGGAAAAGTCTAAATTTAACAGAAGTTTGAGGTTATCAGTGACTGCTGTTCAGTTGTGACTTTACACAGAGACATGGATGGGGCTGAGAAGTTAAGATTATTTTCCCTCCTACACAAACCTTTGTTCTTGCTAGACCCTGTCCCACCTGGAGACTTAGTAGTGTGAACTAATGGACATGGAATTACTTACCATAATAGTTTCCAGAGCGATTACATTACTTTTGGATTCTAAACACAGATTTTGTTCCTAAAAAAATAATAAAACCTATATTATTGTTTGTTTCTTTAATACTTGCTTTATTTTTTTAATGCTTGCCTGGAATTTTCTGTATGGAATATGTCAGGAGTAATATTATTTTTCCTAAATAAAAAGCATCCAAAGGGCCCGTTAGCAACTTATGATGCATAAATTAAACCATAATCTTATAGTTCCTGTGCCTCAGGGTAAGGAAAAGAATGTATCAGTTTGCATATAGTAAGTGTTCTTTCCTTCAATTATCTTTTATTCTGATTACTAGGTATTTTCTAATACTAAATAATATATTCTATAGGTATGATTTTAGAAAATACAAACAAATAAAAATAATCAAGAATTTTATATGCATTGCTAAAAAATTAATATATTTGTTTCTTCTTCTCACCTCCACATACAGAAACATTATAGATATGTATTTATATTTTTTAATGACTTCACTTCTATTTTCACAGCTAACAAAAAGCCATTGTATAATCTCACTTAAATGTGCAATTTGAACAAACATGGCTGTCTATATTTCCTATGGATTCTTTATTTAGGTTCCTAGATATAGCTTACTGAGTAACAGCCACATAACCTTTAAAAATGCTAGCAATCCCTGCCAAAGTGCACCAATTTATACTCCAATGGTATAGAAAATGAGCAGGTTCGTGGCAGCCTCGCCCTCTGAGCAAACAGATGAGTATTGAGTGTCATCTATTTTTCTAATCTTGTTTATTCTCAAAGAAGAATATTCTAATTTGCAATTATTTACTAAAACTTTTCCCCACAGTCACTCACACTTAGTATCTAGGGTTGTTATTCACCTTCGGTCAGAATGAATGAGCTGGGACATTGACTGACTGCATGAGCATAAATGAAGTGGCTTTTCTGATATTTTCCATTCTTGGGATCTGATTCCTGATTTAGGAAGTCCTTTCTGAGACCACTGTTTGTTCTATGTCAATCCTAAGAGATAGGAGTATAGCATGAAGAAAAAGGCAACCTTCCACCCATGTGGAACAACCACCTCCTTTCTGTTCTGTGGCCTCCAAGGATGCTTTTAACCTTTATCATCTCTCCTGCTGCTAAGCAACTCTGGAATGTTGGCTGGGATAGTCTGCAGATCATTGAGTCAGCTGATCATTTTATTCTTAATCTCAAATGACACACTTATACATGAGAAGCACTTGGCATCTACTTGGTCAGTGACTAAATGACCACAATTCTGTCCCCTTCCTTGATAAATGAAGTCTAGTAACAGAAGTATACACATAAGTCAAAAATGTCAAGCAAGATAATAGATTTGTGTGCATACAAGAAGGGTATGTGGTTCATCTGAGGCAGAACGAATAATGTAATAACCAAGCTAAACGTTAAAGGATGTGAAAGAGTTGACTATGAAGACAGGGCTAGGAAGGAGTTCTCAGGCCCAGGTACAAAATAGGCAAGGTTCATGGAGTCCCTGAAGAGGCCTGCACTGTTTAAGATAATAAGAATATAAAGTGTAGAACCAAAGAATGGAGGAAAATGAGACTAGAAAGAAGCAGGTGAAGATAATGACAAGCCATACTTCTCACTATAGGGGACCTGGATTTCTCCTGAAAGTAACTAGAAACACCTAAGAGATGTGAGCTGGGGAAGTGCAATTTATTCTGGCACCAGCCCATAAGTTGGATAAGAGAGAAAGGCTATTAGAGTCTGTGGGTCAGATAGACTTGACTTATATACAGGTAAAGATGATTTCACACAAAATCAGACAAGTAAATACATAGTGAATAAAGAAAAGAAACTTGTAGAGATGGATGGGTAGAAAAATGAGGCTTGTGAGAAACATAGATGGGGAGACAAAGAATGCAATTTTAGACTTCTGCAGTTATGTTTATTACCAACAATGTGGGTATTATATAAGGAAAAATAAAGAGGAAAAAATAATGGCTACCATTTTTATAACCTACCTTAGGTTTTGCATCATATTCAGGGTTTTGCTTGTGTCTTTTCCTCACAACAGTCATGTAGTATGACCAAGTACCTTGTCTAAGTACATGAAATGCATAAACACTCTAAGTCTACACTCTTCCCTATCTCCATATCATTTGCAATGTTATTTCATAGCTCCTCTGTTGAAATAATTGATTGGGACACAATTAGGCAGAGGAGGCTCTAGCACCTCAGGTTCCTGCCTAAGCAAATTGAAACTCAGTGTAAACAATATAAAGTGATAGTTGAGCTTAACCAATCACAAACCATTAACTAACTTCTAAGTAGGGACTTACCTCTGAAATGATCCAAATAAGGCTGAGGCTCATTTTACCCAATCCAATGTTTTCTTTGCCTTGCTTCTGCTCTCACCCTATAACCTTCCCTTCTTACCTCTTTGGTGGTGCCCCCAAATGCTGGCAGTCTGGAGATGTCAGACTCATGTACTGCTGTCTACTCAAGCAAACTCATTAACCCTTTGATACATCTAAGTTATTTTTTTAGCAGTCTCATCAAGAAGTAGTCTGTCTCCTCACCCTTTGAATCTGAGTGAGTCTTGTATGACAGTTCAGGGCTTGGGATTTGAGGTCCTTTGCACACTTCTACTCCATGTAGCGCCTACCACCACCACGTCAGCAAAGCCAAGTTAGAAAGCTGGATCAGGAGCCCAGGGTTCCAGCCACTTGCATCACATGCACAAACCACCAGCCAATTGTTAAGACATTAGATGTGGAACTGAGGCCATCTGAAACTAGCTTAACCCTGCCTGATCTTCACATTGACAGTAGACTCCAAAGCAAGCCCATCCAGGACCATTTGAACTGGCCCAAATCAGCAGAACTGCCCAGACCAGCCATGGATAATAGTCATTGTTTTAAATTAGTAAAGTTGGGGCATTTTGTTATAATGTTGTTGTTGTTGTTGTTAGGTGCTATCAAGTCAGTATCCGACTCATAGTGACTCTGTGTACAACAGGCAAAACACTATTGTCAGTGCTTCTCTACTGTTCATAGGGCTTTCAACGGTGGACTGATTTTTGGGAGTGGGTTGCCAGGTCCTTCTCCCAAACCTACAGCACCTGGTGTTCCCTGGCGGTCTCCCATCCAAGTACTAACCAGACCCGACCCTGCTTAGCTTCTCAGATCTGACGGGATCGGATGCCACAGGGCTACAGCTGCAGGCATTTTGTTATATACCAAGAGCTAACTAATACAATAGAAAGTGGAAGAGTGGAGATCTGAACCTAGGTCTAGTGGTTTTAGACTGTATACTGAATTCACTTTCCCTGTCTGCCCTCCTCTAGGTGCTTTTACAAAATTGTGCCTGGTTTTCCCTCTGTCTCCACTCATGATCACGTTTGAGTCACTGTATTTCAACTTGCAGACTTCTCCAGGACTGTCTACTCGTTTTTGTTGTTGATTTAGCTTTTGTTTCCTTTTGAATAATTGGTCAATATGATTAAGTTTCTGGAATGGAAGGTCTTGACACTTGGGCTCCAAAGTTATAACGAACATAGGGATGTATTTTATTGTATGTCATCTTTGCCTACGTTTTCTAGTTTTATAATTATAAATCTACAGTGTTTAAAAAAAAGGACAAAACCCTTAGTATGCATGAGAACTTGGTTCCAGGACCCCTCTGAAGGTTTCAAATATGGGGAGACCCAAGACCCTCATATAAAATGGCATACTGTTTATAAATAACCTACATACATTCTCTGGTGCACTTTAAGTCATCTCTAGATTACTCACAATACCTAAGACAATGTCAATGCTGTATTGTTTAGGGAATAATGGAAAGAAAAACATGCCTGTACAAATGCAATTTATTTTTTCTGAATATTTTCCACCCATATTTGTTTGCATCCATGGATGTAGAACTCATGTATACAGAGCGATAGTGATATTTTTATCTCCATTTTTACATGTAAAACAAAAGTCCAGACTGAGATAGGGGTAGGACACATGTCTGGGATTGAGCAGCAAATCAGACACTCTGCCTCCAAGCTAGCCTGACCTCACTACCAGACCATGAAATCTGGATTCTGACCCAGAATTATTTAATCCAGCTGTGAATCTTAAAAAGCCATTTCACATGCTGGCTTTCTAGTTAAAAATAACACACACTTCCTACTGCATTTCAACCACTGCAAGTTTAAGCAAGATTCTTCCTTGCCCCCAGAAAGAAGAAACTGTCAGCGCTTTAAAGATTATAACCTTCAAGAGGGCAAGGCCCTCAAATATCTCCCTTGCCACTGGATCCTGGTATACACAGAAGGCATATAACATGTAAAAAGCAACCCAAGGTATCAAGCATCTATGTGTTAAAATCTTAAAAGTGTTCATTTAATCCCACACAATCCCATTTCGTATGCTTTTACCGACTAAGCATTAAAATGCAAACCTTTATATATGTACTTTTCCTAAAGTAATTCAAGGAATAAATGGTGGAGCCCAGTTTTGAACCCAGGATGGTTGAGGTCAAAATGAGCACCCTTTTTCTAACTGCCCTTCCATCTTCCCAGAATAACAGATACACTGGACCACCAGACAACCTGGAGAGACAAATTTCTACAAAAATCGTCCCAAGCAGCTCTTTTTACCAGTAACTAAAATGGAGGAAACCAGCTTCAGTTGAAACGGAATATATAGATGAAACATCACATTAAAAAGTGCTTACAGATTATTAAATTTTCCAACTACCAGAATACATTACTGATTCTGATTTATAGTTTGATTCTACAGGGAAACAATTCTGCAAATTGCCTTGCCCGCGTGATTGCGCCAAGAATTCCCTGATCATTTCACATCGTGCCATAGCATGGCTGTTGGAGCCAGATTATTCCCATTTTGCTTCATGATTTGCTCTTCATCCAGGCCTTTCCTAGCATAGCGTGAACACAAAGGTCAATTTCCTGCAGTTGGTTTGAAAAAGGCCAACCCTCAATTAACTTCACAAAAGGGGTCAGAGGTGATGTGGAGAAATAAAACCCTCGAGTAATGCAAAACACCCATTTCATCTCTGAGCCCTAACAGTCGCAGCTTCCCAATACTGACCAGAGCCCCCCTCCAGTAATCACTCCAATAGACTTGCAATCAGTTGTTCGGAACTGCATCATATCTGCTGCCAGCCTTGGTGTGAACCGGTCAGTAAGGAGAAAAGGTGCAAGAAAAACTGGGGAAAGAAAGAAAACACAGAGAAAAGGATGCCAACATAATATACAAGCTCATTATTATTAAAGTCATTACTATGTAGAATTTATAGATTCTTTCCCCCAACCTCAAATAAACATACATTTCCCACTATCTTTACTTGCCCCTCTACCCCTGTTGATGAACCAACATTGTATCTGCCAAACAAAGACTCAGGACAATTATCAAAAGGATGCCACACCCACCCACCCTGTAGCCTTTTAAATCCAACCCAGACAAGGTCATGCAGTGGAAGGGTTCACTGTGGTCTACCAAAATTAAACCCCCAAACTTACTGAGACCCACACTGTTGACATGGGGCAAAACCAGGGACTTTTCTGCATGTCACCCTCTCCAGGGAATTGTCCCTTCAAGCTCCCTGAGTGAGGGACATGAAGCGTGGGGTGGAGGGGGCGATGGGAATTCAGTAAAAGGCACTATTCCTCTTTTGATACAAATCCCTCTAATCAAAACCATACATGGCCAGCTCAGTCTTACCTCCAAACTCCCTCTGAGACGCTATAAACATTGGCAGACAATGCATATAATTAAGGTGGAATATGTTCTCATAAAATGTTTGTTTCCATCTGCTAGTTGTTTTAGTGAACGTTAGGTTTCTTGTGGTCAGTCTGGGGAACAACAGGAGGGATTCACGAGTCCCAACCGAGGAGCAGCTAAGGAGTGGAGTGCGGGAGCGGTGCCAATGGTGCAGCTTGGTGAGGCCAAGAGAGATGGGGGCAAGAGCCTGTTTTCCAGCCTTAATTGCCCAGAGGCAGCGGAGGTGCAATGGTGACATGATCAAGCTCTCCCCTTTTAACTGTAAAGAAACACCGAGAGACTGTGAGCATTGTTGTCTTTCAATACCAAAGGGGAAATGGGTGAAAGAAAGTAAGAGTGTCTGGCACCAGAATAATTTCTCCATTACCTCAATTAGTTCCAATGATGTGGAAAAGTTCTGTCTGGAGAAATCAAACTAAACGTAAAATCACTGAAGTGCCGGTGGTGGCGGTGGTAGGTGTTGATACAGGCATTAGTCAGCAATACTGACTGCCGTGAGGTCACTCGTAACCCTGTCGCTGGACCAGGACAGAGAAATAAACTCATTAGATCACCCCCTTCACTTTCAATGTGGCACCAGGGCAACCTGGCACCCACCAAAAGATTTAGCTGTCTGCCCTGGGAAAATCACGATTTACTAAGGTGTCTGGTAAAGAGATCTGGGTAAGTGGCACCTTTATTTTCTGCAGAAACATAAATAAGTCCTCTTTCTTAGGAGCCACGTTGGCCGTTAGTTGTGGATGCTCGGTTTTCTTTAGGGAATTAACGTATTCTAGGTGACTATAAAGCACAGGATTGAGAAAAAAGGAAGACATTATCAGAGAGACTTGGACACAGCACAGGAAGGAATTTCTGGTAGTTGAATGTGGCATTAAAATAAGGGCTCCCACATGAGATGGATATTAAACTCCCCATGGACTGTCAAGGAAAAGCTAGGTTGCTACCTGCCAGGGACAGACAGGGAAGATACCTGCAATAAGTGAGTCCTTCAATGAGCCCCAAATCCTGTTCTCAAGTTCAAAATCAGTTTTCAGAAAAAGGCATAAGGGTATCCTTTTCCCTCAGGTTGGTACCCACATGTAGTTTCTGACCATCTTCCCCGTGGAACCACTAAAGCAAAACAAAATGAAATGAAACAACCACTGTATAGACTAGAAGGTGTTTTTCTTCTCTAGAGTTCCATTAACATAGCATATGTTACTTTAGGTTTGGAAGGATTCGTAAAAATGAAGATGCTGTGTGATGTGTTGACCAAATTCCTCAGCAGTCTATTTATCTCTCCAAGTTGAACAACATCCATATTCAAGCACTTACTTTATAAATGGTTGATGAGCACCATATGTACAGGGATGAATGGAAGGATGGATCGATGGATGATTTGTTGTTGTTAGGTGCCATCCAGTCGGTATCCGACTCATAACGAACCTATGTACAACAGGTGAAACACTATTGTCAGTGTTTCTCTGCTCTTCATAGGGTTTTCGATGGTGGATTGATTTTTGCGGGGAGTGGACTGCTAGATCTTTCTCCCAGGCCTACAGTATCTTGTGTTCCCAGGTGGTCTCCCATCCAACTACTAACCAGACCCGACCCTGCTTAGCTTCCGAGATCTGATGGGATCAGACACCACAGTGCTATGGCTGCAGATGGATAGATGATAGATACTATTTTCCAAGTCCTGTACGGACTGGTTATTCTTCAACAAAACCAGTCTCTGGTACTATGACCAGGTTATACAGAAAAGGAAATTAAGTCTTGGAGAAGTTGAGTAACTTATGCAAAGCCACATAGCTAAAAGTGGCACAGAGAGGATTAAGGTCCAAAATGAATAGTGTCCTGAGTCCATCAACTCTCTCACACTGCATCCATATGTATGAATCAGGGCACAGCTTATTCTGTTTTAGAGAACTTGAACATTAGTTGCAAAGTTAAAGAGGTGTAGAGATGTGTTTCTTTTCTTTATGTGCCATGGTTTAGGGATGGCAGCTAATAAATGGCTGATTGAGAGAAGAGTTTAAAATGGTCAGTTTCCTCAAGCTGGCCGCAGTGGCACATGATTACGGTGGTGTAATCCCAGTGGCTGGGGAGGCGGAGGCAGGAGGATCACAAGTTAGTGACCAGAAGCAGTCTGCATCACTTAGCGAGACCCTGTCTCAAAAAGTAAAAAAAAAAAAAAAATGGGCTGGGGGTGCAGCTCAGTGGTCCAGCACTTGCAAAGCATGCAAGTACGAGGCCCTGGATTCAACTCCCAGTACCCCCCCCCAAAAAAAAGCCTCCTCAAAATGACTTTCCTTTTTTGAACATGACATGGTCCCCTCTAACTGACAAAGCTGGAGTTTCACGCCCCAGTAGGAGGCCTTTGCCAGCCAGCTTCACACAGTCCCTGAACACTAGAAGAGGGGGTAATGGTGGCAGGAGCCCCCAGGGAATGCTGGCAAAGGAGCCAAGTTCAGAATCCTTCCTGAAAATGTTGGAAGTTCAGGCCTAGAAGCAACCTTTGATCCCTCCAGGTCTGCAATGTTGTAAGATAAATGAGATTGATGAAAATATTAATCTTCCATTTGGAGATTTCAACAACATGGAAACATTTTTGAAAATGTCACTTCAACTTCCCAGTTCCTAAAAAGAGACAGGAGTTGCAGCTTGACGTAGACTAGGACCTCCCGCAGGAAAGAATCCAATCAGAAAAAGTCCCTCATCCATGGTTCTCCCTGTGATCCTGAACCTTACGTTAGTGCCTCCAATGGGTTTTCATAATGCTCCCTATCATTCAAATAGCAAAAGACATGTCTTTATGACTGAGAGCAATAATTAAGCAATCATGGTGCATTACCACACAGAAAATTCCATATAACTCAGCAAGAAGGGGCCACTTTAGTCAAAATCGTGATTATCTACCTCAATGTTGGAAAAATGAGCGTGCGTGCATGCGCGGGCGTGCATGCGCGCGCGCGCGCGCGCGCGCGCGCACACACACACACAAACACACAAATACACGCACACACCAGATAAACTGAAAAGGCCACCCCAGGCTTTGATTTCCTCAGTCTCCTAGGCTAATTCTCTCCCTATAATCATTTTGGAGGCATCCCAATAATTTTTATTATGGATCCTTCAATATCTATGTTCCTTCTATGCTGGTCTCATCATCCCCCAAAGTTGTCCAACATAAAAGCGATAATTTGAAACATGAAGGAGAGATGATGATCACCAATTGGACTATATTGCAGGGTTATTCTGGGAGCCTAAAAATATTATTTCATTTTTCAGTGTCTGTATCATTACTCAATTCTTTCTCTGCTTCTCTTATTCCCCTGTTTTATACTTTGCCCAAGGCATCATTTAGTGTTCCAAAATATTAGACTATTATAGGTATTCAGAAGGCCCAGGAGAAATGGAATACATTTACAGACCCATAAACATCTAAATTAGTGCTATAAATGGGAAATATAGTCTATAGTTGGAGAGTGCCCAATACATAATATGTTGTGGCATAGAAGAAACTTCCTTTTTGGTGGCTGGAAAATCTATTTGCTCTAAGTATTCAATTTTAAAATGGATAATAAAAATAAATAATAGGCATGCTTATGCTTCAATTGCACCTTTCATGGGAGATCTCAAAGAGTTTTTCAACTGTTAATTTATGATCCCTGGGGAAAGGTAGGTGGCAAGTAATATCTTTCTTCTTCAGATGAAGAAGCAGACATAGAAGGACCCAGGTGACTTATCCAAGGACACAAAGCAAGTTCCGGCTTCGTGCAAACCAGAGAAGAAAACAGGGAGATACCTTCTTTAAATGGTTAAAACCAGTATTATTTGCCTACAAAACCTAAGATGTATGCTAACATGGGATTTCCAATTGTCAAGCACCTCACACTATTTATGTTGTTAGGTGCCATGGAGTCATGTGGGACTCATAGTGACCCTTATGGGGTTTTTAATGGCTGATTGTTTTGGGATTGCTTTAGGAGTGGGTTGCCATGCCCTTCTCCCTTTTATGATGCTGGAGATCGAACTCAGGTCCTCAGAGAGTATAGCGCAGCCCTCTACCAACTGAGCTAAACCCCAACCCCACAATCTATCAGTGCATTAGTCACCTATTGTTGCACAACAAACTACCACAGAAACTTAGTGATGTGGTGATAAATACCGATTCTTGTTTGTGCATCTCTCATGCGCTGGCAGTGAACTAGGCCAAGCCCAAAGTCAAGCTCAGTGGGCAGACTAAGAATCAGAATGAGTCCGGATCTGCTCCATAAATCTCTTAGTCTTCATGGAACAGAGGTCTAGCCAGCACATAGCTGTCCTGTGGCAATGACAGAGGAGCAAGAGAGCAAATGACAGCCGTGCAAGTTAATCATGTCATTTTTATTAATCTCATTGGTCAAAACAAGACAATGACTGAGTCCAAATGGAAGGGCAGAGAAATTCCTTCTGCCCACCTACAAGCCAGAGTCACATGCTCACACCCCAAATCAACTGCCTTGCAGGTCTACTCTCCCCACGCAGGCGAAAGAAGGAAGTGGGTACTTTTAAACAATGTAGTTTATTGCAACCAGGACTTCACCATGATTAGTTCAGAAATGTTTGTATGTATTAATCTTTATAATGGGAGAAGGACATAGCAATCCACTTTTGAAGCAATCCCAAAACAATAAGCCATTGAAAACCCTATGAGGGTAGCTATGAGTCAGCTCCAACTCAATGGCACCAACAACAGCAATCCGTATAATGGGCTAGGGTTTAGCTAGGTTGGTAGAGAGCTTCTATGCACTCTCTGAGGCCCTGGGTTCAATCTCCAGCACCACAAAAGAGGGAGAAGGATGTGGCAGCCCACTCCTGAAATAATCAGCCATCGAAAACCCTATGAAGGTCAGTGTGAGTCCAACCCAACTTGACATCACCTAATAGCAAACAACAATCTTTATACCGGTGACTACTTCATGCAATTCTGCAGCTTCTACTCAACCACTGATGTGATCCCTGCTTAGAAAGTAGTCTGAGTATTAGTGTATTATGTACACGTATTAGTTAATTACTGTATTATTCAAATCTCACCTTCATTTCATGTAAGTCAGTCTTTTAGCTGGTCTCCTTTGAGAAAAGGGAAATCAGACCTATGCAAGACCTGTTTCATCATAAATAATAAATGTAACCATTGCTTGTTAAATGCTTACTGCACACCAGACACATACAAAATTCTAGACAGACATTATCTACCATGGCGTCCTTTAACCCTCATAATAAAGTTGTTTGTTGTTGTTGTTGTTAGGTGTTATCAAGTCAGTGTCCAACTCATAGAGACCCTATGTACAACACTATTTGTCATACTTCTCTGCTATTCATAGGGATTTCAATGGCTGATTGGTTTTGGGGGGGTGGCTTGCTGGGTCCTTCTCCCAAGCCTACAGCACTTGGTGTTCCCAGGCGGTCTCCTATCCAAGTACTAACCAAGCCTGACCCTGCTTAGCTTCTGAGATCTGACTGGTTCAGACACCACAGTGCTATGGCTGCAGGGCATAATAAGGTAGGAAAAGTAAAACTCCCATTCACAGATGAAAAAGGTGATATTTAGGGAAATGATTTGTTTATGGTTACACTGAAGTTAGTAACATGGCTGGGATTGAGTGTTGGTATATCTGACCCTCGAATTCCAAACTCAAGACCTGTACAGTGTTTTGCTGTGAGATGTAAAACTGGTGCAGTCTAAGGGGACACCAAAGGGATCAAGACTCACAGGTGCAAAAGAAAGAGGAGGCAGGTTGACCGGGTTCTGAGCACCAGGCCAGCACTGTCTTACTATGTGATCTTGGTCAAATTACTTAAGTCCACTGAACTTCTGTTTTCCCACCCATAAAATGAGGGTGATCATATCTTCACTGGATTAGTGTGAAATGTAAGAGACAGCGCATACCTCTTTGGCACTTCTGAGTAGCTCCTTAATAGTAAATTAAAGAACTAGTCAATGTGGCTTTAGAGAAAATTTCCTAAATAAAGACATAATGCTAATTAATTTGGATGAAATCATAGGTCATGCATTCATGCAAGCCACTCTCACTGAGGAGTCTCCACCCAGCACCTCTTTAGTCCTGGAGAGTTCCAAGAACCCAGGAAAGATTGGCACTGTAAAGTCTCAAGGGAGTAGCGTTAGCATATTGGTGTCATTGAAGATGAGATCTTGTTGCCTGATAGTTCCACCTCCAGAATGCCTTAGGAAACTTGTATGCTCGAGGATGCCACCTCCAGAGCCTCGCCAGTTTGTAGTATCCTAGTATAAATCCACACTTCTCTTCATGTTATCACTATATACTCACCCACTACTCAGTTGGAATAGAGCCACTGAAAAGGATTCTTATATTCTCTCTCTCTCTCTCTCTCTCTCTCTCTCTCTCTCTCTCTCTCTCTCTCTCTCTCTCTCTCATGTTATGCAGGGTCCAAGACTGGGATTCCAGTCTAACAAATTTTCTAGGCAGCAATGCAATTTACAACCCTCCATCAAATACGGCACAAATTGTGTTCATCATAGGCCACACTGGGGTGAGGCCAGGCTCACTGCCCAGCAAGCCTGTGGGGGAAGCCAGCCTCCAGAAGGCCACGTGGGCTGTCCCTTTGACGCTTTTGCTTTGAAGTCTGGCTCTCTCTCTAAGGCTCACATCACTGTCACCCCCTGCCTTCAGGCTGTATCTGAGTCATTCTCCTCCCCATTAAATCTGGGGGTTCCTGGGGGGAGGTGAGTGGCCCCCACTGGCTTAGCCTATTTCTCCAGGTTATATATGTCACAGTTTTCCATGCCTTTAACAAGACTCAATTAAAAATTAATCAGTCCAGCATGGCAATTTGGAGAGGTAATTGCTTCTTTTCCTGACTCCGTGGCCATAGGCTAAAAGCACACCCAGTACCTAAATTAATCATCTAATTGGGATTTTTCCATACTCCAGACACTCCGCCTTCCAGCAGTCCCAGCAATATGCTGCCTGACCTCAATAATTACATTGCCCCAGTGTCCACTCTGTGGCTTTCTCCCTACTTTCCCTTCCAACTCCTTTTAGTGAAGTGGAAAGTAGCCATACAGCCTGTTTACCTGCACCCTCTCCGACAGCCAAGAGATAAAGCAGGGCTCATTAGGAAATCCTGGGAACGACAGTTCAGATTAATATATCAGACATGACTTGTAACGGAAAAAACTTTTGACAATCTAATATTAGTGCTTGTTGGTTAAAGTATGGTATATCTGTTTAACATGCTGCAAGATAGCTTTAAAAGAAATGCAGAGATGGGATGTGTTATAAATACACAACAGTAGAATGTCCTCTATAACATCTCATTAAGAGAAAATAAACCAGGTATGGAACAGTACACGAACAATGTGATATTTGCACAAAAAGTAGAAAAATGTATGTATATGTGTTATTCACACACATACACACATGCATGCACACACACACACACACACACACACACACACACACATATATATATATATATATATATATATATATATATAGAGAGAGAGAGAGAGAGAGAGAGAGTTGTTGTTGTTAGGTGCCCTCGAGTCGGTATCTGACTCATAGCGACCCTCTGTACAACAGGGGAAACACTATTGTCAGTGCTTCTCTGCTGTTCATAGGTTTTTCAATGGCAGATTGATTTGGGGATGGGGTTTCCAGGTCCTTCTCCTAAGCCTACAGCTTCTGGTGTTCCCAGGCGGTCTCCCATCTAGGTACTAGCCAGGCCCGACCCTGCTTAGCTTCCGAGATCTGACAGCATCGGCTGCCACAGGGCTACAGCTTCAGATATATATATATATCTGAAGGATATATATATATCCTTCACTTGGGTTCATCTGACACACACTAAAGACCACAAGTAAGAAAACAATAACAACAAAAATAATTTGAAGTAGTAGTATTTATTTAAGTGGAGGATTATTTCTTATATCATTGATATTGATAAGAACCAGTTTTGAGATCCCTTTAACACAGAGCTTTCCTCTGTGACGCTGACCATTGACATTTATCTTCATTCTACATTATTCCTTCAGAAGTTTAGTTCAGGAGAGTGCTGCTCTGTGCAGAGGCCCTGGGTTGGATCCCAAGCACTGCAAAAATGGGAGAAGGACATGGCACCCCACTTCAAAACAATCTCAAAATAATCAGCCATCAAAAACCCTACGAGGGTCCCTATGAGTTGGACCAAACACAACAATACCTAGCAACAGCAACAAACTTCTGATTATACTCAAACTATAAATTTATAGGGGCTGGGATTTAGCTCAGTTGGTAGAGCACTGCTCTGCAGTCTCTGAGCGCCCCAGTTCAACTTCCAGAACCACAAAAATGGGAGAAGAGCCTGGCAATCCACTCCCAAGGCAATCCCAGAAAACAGTCAGCCATTGAAAACCCTATGAGGGTCCCTATGAGTCGGATACCGACTCGATGGCACCTAACAACAACAACATAAATTTATACCTTTTGGAAACTTATCCCATTTGTGAAATCTTTGAGTCTCCAAAGATATACTTGTCATTTGGTAGGTAATTATGAAGTGAATTTTAACTGAATTGTATGACTGTCCCTTCCAATTTCAACCAGGGCTTCAAACCCATGAAAAACTGCATTCTGTTTCAAGTGTTATTCAATGTGTTAAAATTTAGGGAGTTAGGCTTTGGTTTGGCTTCAGGCTTAAATCCTATGTGTGGCTAGCAGGACTTCAAACAGAACTTGCACCTGAACCCTGAACCCATTCCAATTCAAGCATTTTTTAAAATTTTTCTGACCCCACACCTGAGCACAAGCCCGGTGAAAAATCATGTTTGGGTTCAACTTTTAAATTTTTTTGAGATCATTATCTATTTAATATTTCTTTTAAAAATTGGAAAAAAATATTCGTCTATCTACACATGAGAACCCGACATCTGTAAATTATGTCAGTGATATATGTATTTTATGAGCCACAAACTGATATACAGGTATCAGGAATAATTATTATTAATAATGACAACTCTATCTGTATTTGCAGTTCAGTTAACAGCACTGGAAGGGTTAGTCCTCTTCAGCCCCTGGATTTCCTCTGCCAAAGCAACCAATCTCATCTTTTTTTTAATTGGAAATTTTTAATGTACACCTTAACCAATCTCATCTTGACGGTAGATGTGGCTTCGCTGCAGCCTAGTTTTTATGGCTTAGAATTGAATGAACTTATTCATGGACGTTATTTCCATTTCTCTAGGATAACTTGTAGGTGTATAAAAACCAGTGTCCAGACACTTCCAAAACTCTTCACTCAACAGAAAGGTGGATGCATAAGGAGGGTTACTAGTTTTATGTATTCTGGTACTCAAACCTTTTTATTGCAAGTACCATGCCAAGATTCCAGTTGCATCACTAACCGATATCAGGCTCTAGAACAAGAGTATGAGATTCATCCCGCTAGACACATTGTTCAAACAGGCAATCCTGATTTTACTAGCCTCATCTTCATCTTTAATAAGGCAAGCATGAATCTATACTGACAAAAAGCAGGAATATTACATTGTATCAAATCACCCCAGCCAAACAATGCATGTGAGTGTCAACAGCATCTGCTTTGCACACCCACGGAAGAGAGAACAAATACCAGTTTTACTTTATCTCATTTAAAAAGTGTTCAGCAAAATTCAGTGTGCATGCAGTCAATTCACAGGCTCTAGCTGGACGCTGCAAAACCATCAACACAGTTTCTACTGACATATTGTAGATGACATGGCAGTGATTCTCCCAACTCTCTGCTAATCACAGTCCTAGGACCTTTGTAGCTATAGCCAGGCAAATCGTCTCCCTAGAGAGAAGAATTTGCAGCCAGAAGGAAGCTCTGTTTTCTTCGAGTTCATATCTTGGAAACTCAGGACCCCCCATGACCTCTGACCTTTTCTCCATAGTCGAGGCTGCCTTCGGGGCTCTTTCCCATGGCAAAAGAACGGCCAGCCTACTTTTGCCTCCCGCTTTCATCCCTCCCTGGTCAGCCTCACCTGTGATCACCCAGGGCAGGAGGCCAGGCAAGCCCTCCCTGGGCTCTGATAACAGGGTTGCATGACTGTAATTACAGGCTTTCGCTTCCCAGCTATCCAAATGACAGTCACAATCGAGCCTGAAACTCCTCAGTCAGATGGAATCAATTACTGGCAAAATTGGGAGGTTAATTTTCTCCAGAATGGGATATGCCTTTTAGCTTTGCCATCTCTTTCGCTCCAGCTGGTAGGTTATTGGGTTGCATTGTTCTCTGGTCATAGGAACAAAGTTCCATTAGGAAGGATTTCCAAAGAGTTGATCTGAAAAGGAAACTGCATCGGCCCCCAAACTCAGTAAGTGCTGAATGAAAGGACTGTTATTAACAAAGCAGCATGGATGGCTAATCACTAAAATTTACATTTGATGGGCACAGGATTAATCCAATAAGAAGAAATGGAATCTACCAGCGCAGGACCTTTCCCTTCTTTAATTCCCCCGGCTTGTGCAATTCTATGACCCCTCACCAAAGTATCTTTCCTTTCTGGAAACTACTATGAAAGAAAGCCAGTTCCCTCACTAGAATAATGTGCTAAGTGTGACAAAGCAACTCTTTGGAAACAAAATAAAGCAAAAGACAAAACAGCCAGGATTTTTCTTCTTTTCATGCAATGTCTTCTGAATGGTTTAACTGAAGTATTATAACAGCCTATTAACAATAACAATCCTAATAACTGCATATGTACCATGTTTTAAGAAATGATTAGGATTATATACTCATTAACTGAGGCCCTGAGAAGTTAGACAACTTGATCATGTTTACCTGTTAAATAACAGAGTCTGAATATGAAACCAGAGCCTATAGTTTAAAATCACTCTGCTATGCACACATCCTTACTCTGTGTGTTTATAAATTCCAAAGGAAAGACACTGTCATCATTTTACAGGGGCAGAATTGGAAGCCTGGAGATATTAGCCAATTTATTCAAGTTTAGATCTTTAATAAATTAATGAAGCCAGGTGCAGGGGCACACAACTGTAATCCAAGTGATTCTGGAGGCAGAGGCAGGAGGAGCACAAGTTGGAGACCAGAAGCAGTTCGCGTAATTTAGAGAGACTCTGTGAGAGCCACTATTGTAAGCTGGGATTTAGCTCAAATGGTAGAGTGTTGCTCTGTGCTCTCTGAGGCCCTAGGTTCAATCACCAGCACCACAAATACATGGGAGAAGGGACCTGGCATTACACTCCCAAAATAATCTTGAAAACAATTAGCCATTGAAAACCTTATGAACAGCAGAGGAAGCACTGCTGGGCATGGCACAGTGTCAGAGAATGTTTCATTCTGTTGTACATAGGGTCGCTATAAGTTGGACCCAAATCAACAGCACCTAACAACAACACAACAAAACTACTGTAAAGTCTAGGGTGATGGTTAGCTAAAATCATTGGTAGTGATGATCAATCCTGTTAGCTCAGTTTAGAAGTATAGCTAGGTCAAAATTTAGTTGATTTATGACTCTCATAATAGTATCATATACTTACACTGTATTCTGAATCCTATATAACTATTTCCTTCTGACTATCTCTGCTAGGTTACTTCATGTAGTGGGTATGTACCCATCAGGAAACAGACTTCAGAAATTTGAATAACTTGCAGTAAGATCTTTGGTTTGGTGCCATCTCTATGACTGAAAACCAATGCTTCCACGATATTTGACAGATTCGAAAGTAGGTACTTAATTATTGCCCCTCAGTCTCTTCATCAGAAAAAAAAGAATAAGCTGCTTTTTCTAATGTATGCTATTTATTAGCAGTAGAGTTTGTTGGGCTAACTCAGTCATTCAGCAAATGTTTTTTGAATTTCCACTGCATGCCAGCCTGGTAGTATACTAGTAGACCACTGTGAGAATCTCAGACCAGGATAGAAAGTGTTCTCATAAGCCTGATAGTCTAATGACAAAAATGGCCAGAGCATTTGCAAATGTCTTCTGTGCTTCTCACACACTTGAAACCTTATGTAATGTGGCTGGAAATTGTATTTAATAACAAATACATTATAAAATTTTCTGTGTAAATTAAAATATGCTAGATTCTTCCCTAAGGAGAATATCATGATAATACAGGCATTTATGAATATCTTAATATGACCAAAGGCAAACCAATCCAATTTGAAGTTGAATAAACAGATTTTTTCTTTCATTTACAGGGATGGGGGGTGTGGGTAGTGATATGTATATTACAGCAAAACTCTTTACTTTATAATTCATGTATATACTGGTATATGTTTAACTTTGACTTGATGAAGAAATGTTATCGCAAAGAAAAGTGAAGAATATAGATTAACTACTGAAGTGAATCTTAATAATATCAGAAGTTAAAAAGAGGAAATAGAATTATAAATTTATAATTACATGTTGCTTGTTGTTGCTAGGTGCTAACGATATCACATGTAACATATAGTTAAAAGAGCTATATATTGTACAGGTGATAGATAGAAATAGATCACAGAATTCATTGAAAGAATTTGGTTCACCGGCATAATGTTCTGGCTCCAGATTTCACAAATCAAATTTCACCTATACTTAAGAGATGGCTGAGTTGATGCCATATTGAATAATGTAAGAGGATTTTCTATTCTCAGTAGACATTAAGACACAATGTTTTGTATAAACCAAAAGAAAAACCCACACACTTTTTTCACCTCATAATTTTTTTCAGATAAATATAATATGATTTCTGGATTCAGAAGGAATAAAAGAATGTGTGCCTCTGAATTTCTACTAACTGGTCTACATTCTATTTTTTCCCCTCTACATTTAGTCCTGGCTTCTCTTCTCATAGACTTTGTTTCCTTCCTTGAGAAAGGCACTCCCTGATAAAAGCTAGGACACTGGCCCAGGACCCCTGAGCACTGGCTTTCCCCCAGTTATAGCATCTTTAATGTAGGTGCAGACCCAGACCTTGTAAAAGGGCCTTTCTTACTATTATTATTTTGTGGTCAAAAGGTTGCATACACTATTTTTTTTTCTGCTGCTAAAGCTTAGAAAGGGTGGAAAGCAAAATATTTTGATAATTATTCAGGCCATCAGGTTACATAAGAGGTTCCATAGCTTTCTGCATCAAACTTCAACAGTTGAAACCACAAATTCTGTTTTTGCAGCCATAAAACATTTGTGGCAAAAAGAGAAAGAGAGAGAAAGAGAGAGAGAGAAAATAATAAAATCCATTTTCCATTTGCTTGAAACTTATAAAATTTAATGTGGTGAAAAATGACAGTTTATTCCCCATAGAAAACTGCTCAGAGCTGGTTCCTAGGCATGGTGGAGACTAATACACACTTGGAGCCACCGAATAATGTACAGCATTGCATGCTGATGGAGTCACAAAGTGCGATATCTAAGCAAGAGGTAAATAAGGCCTTGGGGAAAAAAAAGTTTGCTCTCTATCCAAATCATTAGGCTGCATTTGTTCAATAATCACCATTTTCTCTCACACTTATAAATTGGGAAATACATGCAGATAGGCATACCCTATTGACTGTAGTGTGGTAGGCATCAAGACTGGAGACATTTTACAATAAGTAGGTGAGTGTAATTAAAGGCATGAAAAAACAGAATTATTTCTTAAGAAGACATGATGTTGCCAGCTGTATAACCTCCACATAATATAGTATGCATGTAATATTTTTTATTTTTAACTTTCAGTGGTAAGCAGCAAAGATAGTTCAGGTCCAGACCTGTAAATAAGTGGCAGAATGGCTTAACTGGGCTTGATTCCTTTCCTATAAAGTTAATGAATTCAACTTAATGACTTCCAAGCCCGATTTTAACTAATTTTCTCTAGAAATTATAGAGAAAGACAATGACTTGGAAATCCAAATCAAGGGAGCATTGAACTAAATAATTAGGAACAAGAATTACTTTGACTACATCTGAGTAAAGTTGGATATTAGAGGTGGTTTTTGGAATTTCTAATTCCCACAATTACTTCAGTCCTATCTTCAATGTTTGAAAATTTCAGCTACATATTACTAGAATCATGCCATCTAATAAACCACCCCAAAACTACATGGCTTAAAACAATAAATATTTATTACTGCTCAAGGACCTATATAGGTTGGCTGGGATTTCTGCTCTCCTCTGGATTTGCTTATGCATCTATAAAGGTGGACCAGTTGGGAAATGGTATGGGATGAAGGTGTCCTCTCCCAAAATTCATAACCCAAACCCTAAAATATAAATATGATAATATTTGTAGGTGGAGCCTTTGGGAACCAAGTACATAATGATGTTGGAGTCATCATAAATGGGATTAATGCCCTATAAAAAAAGGGAATGATAGGGGCACTGTCACACTCTTGCTCGCCCTCTCTCTCTCTCTCTCTCTCTCTCTCTCTCTCTCTCTCTCTTTCTCTCTCTCTGACATGTGAAGATATAAGAAGATGGCCTCTGGAAACCAGAAAGAAGGAATCTTTCATCAGATACCAAATCTGCCTATACCTTGATCTTGGTTTCCTAGCCTCTAGAACTGTAAGAAATACATGTCTGTTATTATAAGCTATCTAACTTATAGTATTTTCTTCTAGCATCCCAAAAGAATTAACATAACTTAAGTGCCTTCTAATACCAAGTTCTATGGATCTGTCATTTTAAGTATACTCAGAGTATGAACACTCCTATGTCATATCAGACTGGTATTACTCACTGAAGTCTTAAAATGTATTTTCAAAAATATTTTAGGTATTCTAAATATCTGCGTAAAAATACCTAAGTCATCTAGTATAGAAAGACATCAGCAAATGGTTTTGAAAGAGTTTGGTTAGAGACAAATCTTTGTTGTTATTGTTTTTGTTAGCTGCCGTTGAGTCGGTATCCCACTCATAGTGACCCTACGTACACTATTGTCAGTGCTTCTCTTGCTGTTCATAGAGCTTTCAGAGGTGGGTTGATTTTTGGGAGTGGGTTTCCAGGTGCCTCTTCCAAGCCTGCAGCACCTGGTGTTCCCAGACAGTCTCCCATCCAAGTACTAACCAGGCCAGACCCTGCTTAGCTTCCGAGATCTGATGCCACAGGGCTACGGCTACAGGCCAAATCTTTAGCTACATGTAATAAAGATGTGTTTCATTCTATAAAAACTTTATCAGCACTTTTCTTCCAATAAGTCAAAGTATTGAGGACATATTTCCATAGAAATTTTTCCCTATAATGCTACAGTTGCTCTCCATCAGACATATTCAAGTTCTGCCTTTCTACATCCAGGTTGAGTAAAATGGTTAAAAAGAGAAATATTTGAGACCAAAGATAGTACGGTGATATATTAATTCTCCTCATTTGCTGTGACACCTGAAAAGAAAGACCTGGCAAATAAAAAATAAGACAAAATTTTACCACAGTTCACCTGCATTATGTCACACAGACCATTGTTTTTCATTGTTGAGTGAGTTCTGCTGATGTTTAGAGGAAGGAAATTTACCTTATAAATGTTTCCATCCATCTTTCAAAAATCTTTACTCTCTTAAAAATACAGGGAGAATAAACATATTAGAAATTCCCCAATAGTCAACCACAAAAATATAATCTTACCCATTTAGAATCAGCAGTACTTCTCCCTCGTGTTAGAGCCTGGCACATCGGAGCATCAGACCTAATTAAAAATATCTTTGAAGACCTTAACTTAGTATTTTCTATTTGAGAACTAGAAAAATATAATGCTTAAAATACACAAATACAATAACTGAAAGCAACCAAATATGAGACAGAAAAACCCTGGAATAAGCTGTGTTGTTAGCATTTTTAAGGCGAGTCAATACCAAAACCACAGGGATTCATGTGTCCTATGAGCATTTCCAACTGGCAAAGCAATGATAAGGTGCATATGGTTTTTTTCATACTTTTCTGTTGTTTTTACATAGCTATTTTGGTTGACTCCACACAAACACAGGGAAATAGAAGTTTGAGGCCACTACTGGAATTATTCAAATCACAAAGAAAACCCACGTGCTTCGTTCACATGGCAATTTGGGGTGAATGTGGGTTTTGGCCAACATTTTCCAGCAAACCACTTAATCCCGCAAGTTTCTGCTGTGTCTGGAGACAACTGAAATCCCAGCTGACTGGCTTCCTTCAGTTGGGAGACCAGAACCTATCTAGGATATGCACTCAACATTCTTCTGCACTCTGGACTATTTAAGACCATTTATAGATAATATGGAAACGCTCGATGCCTTTGGAATTCTGGTAGGGCAAGAAAACATGGGCTCAATCCATACACCTGCTCAGGACAGGAAGAGCACACTTGACTGTTTCCCATGGCCTTTGATGACACTAATAGACTGATATAAATCCTCTGGAGCCAGGCTCTGAATTCATGTCCAGACTGCACTACTTAACAATAGTGGGATCCTGAGTAAATCATTTAGCCCATCTTTACTTCACATTCCTCACCCATGAGGATAACAGCACATGCCTTAGAGCACTCTTGTGTTTTAGTCCGTTCTCTCATTTCTGTGACAAAATACTGGAGTGAATAAAGTTAAAGGAGGAAGTACTTGTTTTGGCTCATGGTTTCAGAGGGTAGTCCATGGTCACTTGGCTCCATTGCTGTGAGCCTATGACGAGGCAGAACCTCATGGCAGGAGCATCTGGTAGAGGAATGTGGTTCACGTCGTGGCAGACAGGAGGCAGTAAGAGCAATAGAGAAGGGGCCAGGGACAGGACACACCCTGGAAAAACCATGTCCTTGGTGGTCCACTGCTGAGGCAGCCCAGGAACCAGGCTCCACCTCCTAACAGGCCATTCAACTATGAACTCATCAATAGATTAATCTGTGAATGAGGTTGGCACCATCATGATCCACTCACCTCTCAACAACACCCCTAGCAGGGCAATAGGCCACTAATACAGGAGCCTTTTGGGGGAATGCTTCATATCTAGACCATAACATCTCATAAACAAGAAGAGATATTATAATACAGAGCTGCTTACCAGAGTGCCCGGTGCATGTGTAACACTCAGTGAATGTTTCCTAGCACTGCTACTGTATCTTTATCATTACTAATTATATGCAACCAGACACATATAAAGAAGACTGGCCATTGATCTCAAATCACCTAAAATGCTTCTTACTAAGAAAAGAACATCATAGAAGTGCCTCCCTGACTCTGAGATCCAGTGTGTATCCATGGCAAATGGGGACAGAGAAGCTCATCTTTTGGCCAGATTCATCCTCACTTCCGAAATCCCTCTAGAATCATCAATCAGTATTTATTGGGCACCACATGAGACAGTGAGAGAATGAGAGAAGGAGAGGAGTCCCCTGCCTCAGACAGACTCATCACCCCAGTAGGGGATGGCTATAGTCACAAATAATTACCCTGCTTCAGAGCATTGCATTGACACACAGGAAGTGGCAGTGCGCTTCTCCTATGCCCAAAGAGCCTGGAGAAGTCTTGGCACGAGAAGGGGCATTTAGTGCCAGTGTTGAAAGCTGAGAAGTCCACCAAATAGAGGAAAGGAAAAAAGAACTTCATGTATGGAGTTGTGGATACTGACATTACAAAAGCTCTTGACATGTAATGATGGAAAGTTAGACACACCGAAGCAAGAGGTATGTTGTAGGGATCAAAAAGGTAAGTTTGAAGAGAGAATCATTACAACATATCCCCTTTCCCATGATGAAGAAAATGAATTCAAACATGATTTAGAGATTCCTACACAATCCTCAACTCTGAAAAAAATTCTCCCTCCAAAATGACCTCACCAGCCCCCCAAAAAAAACCTTCCTTAATAACAGTACACATTACTTGCTTTTGGAAAAACTCTCCCTGTGAATGATTTCTTTTCACAATCATATTTTTTTAATGTACTAAAGGAAAGGAAATAATATTTATTGTGTCTCTTGCATGTGCTCCTTACAAAAATGGCATTAGCCTCATATGGAAATACTTTGACAGGCCCCTGAAAATAATTCCTTAACCACAAACATGTCCTCTCCTTGTCTGATCTCAAATTTTTGGAGTTGGTATCACAATTCCAGGTCAGGTCTGAGGCTATGACAGGTACTATCAGTCCATTAAATACGAATGATATATGAGGTAGAGGGTGGAGGTGCCAGCACAGGACGGACGGTAGTGAAGTGCACAACGTGTTCTGTGGGGTGTCTGCCTCCCTGAGAACCTTCCAGTCACACCTGAAGACGCTCAGCTGCAGCTCCTCAGGACAAATCGAAGGAGGAACAATGGAAGGCCTCTCTGTGTGCATCACTCAGATACCATCTCGCAATCTCGGTGGGACAGATTATTGCAAGCAAAATAATGCAGATAGGATTTCACATTCGAGCCTTGGATAAGGAAATAATAAAGATGCAAGGACCAAAACAACCCCTCTCACCTCGCCCCACCCTGCCTCAAACTGTACTTCCATCCCCTTGCTGCTATTGCTCTTTCACTTCCAACTTCTAATTGGCAGACACTTGATCCACAGAGCCATTTCATTCCTAGAGCATGCAGGGCCGAGGGAGACCCACTGATACCTGTGGGAAAGTGGCCACCATGCCGCCTGCACCTGTGGAGGGCCCTGCCAGAGCCCTCCCTTCCTGTGGGCCCCATTGTGCTGCACCTTACTCTGTTTCGCTTGCAGCAGAAAAGAAGTCACAAAGTAGCCCACATTCAACATGAGCACTTACAAAAAGGAGGCCAGGGAGCTTCCTTGTACCTCTTTCCCTTGCAAATCCTGCCCAGTGGCCTATTTCAATTGTAACTGTAGCAATCCTATCTCTTTTCAGAGTTACAGCTTGTAAGAATCAGTAAAAGGCAACAAGAGGACTATTTATTTGAAAGGCCTAATATTACTGGTGTGACTTGCCTACACACACACACACACACACACACACACACACATGCATGCACACCCTAATAGAAAACTACCTCTATTTGGTATGCCCAAGTAGACCGTATCTATTGCTTTTGTGAAAGTAAATTAGATTCAAGATCAAAGGTATCAGGACCTTTTAACTTCCAAGAGAACAGGCTGTAACAGCAATACATGTTCACAGGAACAGCCTTAGAATGTAGACTGAGCAACTCTCTCTGTAGATCGTGAGGGCAATGGTAAGGAACACACTCAAATTTAAAGGAGGGGGGGAGCAGAAGGACAGGAGCGAACTTCTTAAGCAGCTCTGCATCCATGAAGCAAGACCAAATGTTAAGGTTTGTGGCCAAGGTCTTGGTTGGTGTCTGTTACAAAGTGGGTATTAAAATGTTATATAACTATTCACTGGTGGTAAAAATACATAGTAAGACCTAGAAATGGAAAGCCTCCACTAAATCAAGTGGTGTCTTTTGCCAGCAGAGAATATTCCTTAAAGTGCTCCTTTGAATGGGCTCCTGAGACCAAGTCATTTTACCTGTTTCAGAGAAGTACAATCCACCTATCTATAGTATCTGATTTCTGTTATGAAATTAAACTTTGGCCTTTAAAGCATTGTTCCATACCTAACTAGTCCTTGGTACCAGGTTTTCATTAAGGACCAGCTATAGCCCTTGAAGGAGGCAGGAAAGGTCATTTTATCCATTCCACTACCTCCAGGCAGGTCTTGTGTGAAATGACACCAGCCTGGCTCTTATTATAAAATTCCCATAGCAGGAAGTCTGATAGCCCTTGCTGTAATACTGCATTCCCATGACATATAACCTTCACAGTTAGAAAGTGCTTTTTACAGTCCACACGAAATCCCTCCCACCACAGTTGAAAAACATGTTCCCACAGTAGCAGAGAATTCTTTCTCACATGCAACGCATCTTGCACGCCAGGACAGAGGACACCAACCTCCCTTGCTTCCTCTACCCTGCGTCTCGTATCTGTGTCTGGATTTCAGCTGCAATTTTTATATCAGAGTTTCCAGAAATGAAAAGCGATGTGGGCTTTTGGAAGGTCATAGTTGCTCTTTTCATTTTTGCTGTTTATAAGTAGTTTGGGGATCTTGATTACTTGTAAAGACAATGCTAACATTGAACAGAACCTTCCTGAGAGAGTTGGTTCAGATTGACTAAAGATCTGTTGAACAGCTAATTTCATTATTTCATTTTCAACATGTTGAAAGAATCATAAGGGAATATGCAAAATCATTTACATAGGTAAAAAACTGAAATCCAAATCCTTAAAATATTCATAGTATAATATGTTAATTATACAGCATTTTTATCTATTTTTTATTTTCCCACTATTCTACTCTTAAGTTGTTATAAGTAATTGAAAATAATGAAATAATGTCTCACAAATTATATATGTATATGTGTGTGTGTGCGTGTGTGATATATACATATATATATATATACATATATATATATCTGTCTTCAGTTCTTTTCAAAATGTGTTCGGACTAAAGAAACTTCAGGTTTTTCCACAAGGAACCCATAAATACATGTCAGGCCTCTGACAGCTTCCCTACTCAACTTTCAATTTTCTGGTGAGCAAACGTTTGCCAAGCAGTGCTTTAGGGAAAGGGATCAGAATTCAACATTTCCATGATATTTTTATCTTCTTGATATTTAAAAACATTAATTGTAGAAGAATAATTTATAGTAAATTTCAAAGGGTTTCTAAAATGTGTTACATGGATAAAAATGAAACCTTTTGCGTAAAAGCGCATCTTGTAATTTATTCATTTATGTTCTGCATTTATGTCCAAGTTGTGACAAAACATGGAAACATTAAACTGTAGAAGGTAACAGAGAGCCAGCGCCTTTTACTATATATGCACCATTGTTTCCCTTGTTTTGTTTTGCCTTAAAGAGAGAAAGAGAGTGGGAATGGGAAAAGAGGCATTTTCTTGAAATTATTGAGGCAGGAGTGAACACCAATAGATACTTCAATGTAAATTTCCTTGTAAAGTTAACAAACTAGAATTTTTTCACATGAAAGAAGAAAGTTTATGATTGGATGCCATGACACATACCTATCATTCTAGCAACTCAGGAGGCTGAATCAGGAGGATTGCGAGTTTGAGGCCAGAGGCTACCTGTGCAACTTAGCAAGGCCATGTCTCAGAATAAAAAAGAAAATTTAAAGGGCTGGGTGTGTAATTCAGTGGTGGAGCACCCTGGGTTCAACCCTAGTACTGAAAACACAAAGAAAAAGAAAAAAGAAAAAAGAAAAGAAAAGAAGCAAAGAAGAAAAGAAAAATTCTGAGGAAATGCCTTAACACCAAGTGGATCAATAATCTTAAGTATTTTACTTTATATCCAATAATGCAATACCCCTGTAAGCCCACAATGCTTGTATTTGAGACAGTGGTGTAAATATCTATGCATAGCCCTTGCCTAAAATGTTGGAAAGGCCTTCTTGTTCCATTTTCTGCTTCTAATAAGAGACACAGCTTCTGTGGATTTCTGAGCACAGCCAGGGTTTTGGGAAAACACTCATTTATACCAATAGTAGCCGTGAGCATTTTGTTGAGTGCTGTTATTTGATTTTCATAATCACCCTGTGAAGCAGGCACTGTCATGATTTCCATTTCCAGGTGAGACTCACCAAGGGTAAGCACCTCACCCAAGGTCACACAGCTGGTATGTACCATGGCCAGGATTTAAACCTCATAGTGCTTCTGCAGAGCCTCAGGTTGTATTCTGTCCTGGGCTTTGCACGAAAATTTCTTTAAGTACCATCTTTTACCATCATTCCAGTTACCTGTGCCCAACAGATTTAACAGCTCAGAATCGTTAGAAAAATAAAGAGTTCAGCACACAGAAAAGCAAACCAAATAGATATGAAATTTGAAAAAAAAAAGTATTTAAAAATATGCCTTCAGTCTTATAATCAATAAACATAAGAAAATTAACCCTATATTCAAATTGTTGTTGTTGTTATTGTTGTTGTTATCTGTGTAAAAACTGGAGGACACCTAAACTGCCTCATTAATTCTGATCTAATCACAGTTCTCTAACTTGGACAGAAGCTATGGAAAAGCACGAAGGCACTCAGTGAGACCAGCCTCTTACCTTTCTACTAGAAAGAGGAACAGCAGCAGCAGCGTCTCAATCTGCCAAGGACCCTTCTAGGAAAATTTCTAAGCCATCTATCTCCCAAAATAGTGAATCTAAGGACAGAAAGAAAGAAAAAAAAAAAAAATCAGACATTCACCTGCCATTTTCAATAAGAGCAATTTCTTATTTTACTCAAAAGATTTTACCTCTTTTGTTCAATCATCCATCATTTAACCTGAACTATAATCAGAAATAATTCCACAATAGTGAATTGTTCATTTGTAGGGCTCAGCTGAATATTAAAAAGTAGGGCTTCTTCATTTATTTAAGTTAAAAAAAAAAAACCAATGAAACATATAACTGTTATTAGATAGGATTAGATATTTTGTGGCACCAGAAGTAATTCTTTGATACAGCTGACAGTTTTAGCTGACTTTAGAAAGTTTGCCTCTCTCTGTGGTCAAACACTCATTGCTGAGAGCAAATGGATGGATTTCAATGTACAGTTTTTGGACCGCTGGAAATAGATAATCAACAGAGATGATAGAAAAAAAATACCCTCTTTCCTTTTTTTTTTTTTTCTTTCTTCCAGATCTTGTCAAAGGATGATTGATATGTTCGGAGCAGCCCTTCAACCGCCAGCCACTGCCTGAGGCATTTCCTATAATCAAAGCACACACCCACCCAGAGCTAATTAGACATTAGATTAGTGTCAACTGATTGATTTAAAGCAGCCGTCTCTCCTTCCCCCTCCTCCAGGGTGAGGATGGGGCTGGTCCCCAAGATTGTTCTCTCCACAGACAGACAAATTATTTGTGGAAGCTTCAGGAAGAAAACCTGGAGACAGCTCAGAGTGGCTAAAACTCAACGAGAAGAACATTTCTACAAGGAAAGTGGGGTGTGGGGGTGTAGACCAGAGAGAGAGGGGGAGAAGAGGATGAATCATGTTTCTGAGAGCAATGAAACCCATCTGCCCAATTTGTTGAGTTAAGTTAGAAAGAGTGTTTGTGATGTTGGGAAGAAAAATATTTGCAATTTAACCTAGGAGAGTTCTGTGTACATTTGGCTACAATTTAGATACCATTTTTCAATGTCTTTTCTCTTCTTCTTTTTTTTTTTCCCCCTTTATAAATATATGAGCCTGAAACATCCAATGTTATCTTTTTCTTTTCTTTTCTTTCCTTTTCTTTTTTCTTTTCTTTTCCTTTCCTTTCCTTTTCTTTTCTTTTTTTCTTTTCTTTTTTGACACAGGGTCTTGCTATGTAGCCCAGTTTGGACTGGAACTTGCTATGTAGCCCAGGCTGGGCTCAAACTTTTGATCCTCCTGCCTCAGCCTCCAAAGTGCTAGAATTACAGGTGTTCCTTACCACAACCGGCTAAAGATTGCCTTAATGGATTAAGCAGAGACAAGACCGCAAAGAGCAAATTAAAAATGATATCATTATAGCTGTTGGGACTGGTATTGGGCAGAGAGAGGAAAAAAAGGGATTTCTTTTCTTATAAGGAAAGATTTCAGAAAGCAGCAAGTCCTTGCAGAGTTCAGACACGCATGCCTACAAAACGGTGGGAGCAAGCTCTCCATCCCCTAGCAACTGCACAGCTCAGCTGCTGCTTACTCTGCAGAGAGGCCCAGTTGTACTTCAGCCAAAAAGTGAACCCATTCCCAGAAGAGACCACCGGAGTAGGGCGGGCAGCCAGGGGCCAGCTTCAGACTTTTCATTTGTAGATGAAAGGCCTTTTCCATTTGTGGAGCAGCTAACTACTCCTATACTCTGGGGTCAGGGCTGATCCAACACAAACACACCTCTGAAGTTATTTCTGAGAATATGGGCCCCCAAGAAATACTATAATTGTAGCAGAACCATATTAGAAAGATAGTGCTAGCCCATGGAATTCTGGTCGCCTGCTTAGGCACATTCATATCTCATGCATTGATGTGGGTTGACAAAAGAAAGGGGATAGTTAATAACATGGGGGAGGGGACAAAAGATAAGAAGAGCAGCAATCATCAACCAATGGAACTGGCATCCCATGAGTCATTATGTGTGACATTTTCAGAGTTCATTATAGCTTTCAATGCTGTATGTCTTGTCTTACTGCTTTCCCACAAAATCCCCGGAGGACAGAAAGGGCATCATCATTGTTAATTTACAGAGTTGGTAATCTGTCCATTATAGATGAATAATAGAGGCCAGTATCCCCCCACCTCTACTGTGGCAGAATGAAGCAATGAACCAGTCTCAGATCTGAAGACTTCTATTTTCTACCTACCGATCTTGCAATATGTCAACTGCTTGCCTCCAATCTCTCTATCTCAATGGCATTTCACACCTAGACTTAGTTTTTATTTTTAAATGTAGATCCCAGTCCATTGGCAAGCATTCTGAGTTTAGGGGGAGCTATCCCACTTAGCTTAATAAATGAACTAAACCACAAGCTGGAAATCTAGGAGGTCACTAGGGAGAGCGACAGGATCCAGAGGAGGAAATGCTGTGTACTGGATCAAATACAGAAAGGATAACTCAGATTTTAATTTTATGCAAGAATTAATAGCTTAAGCTAGCTTCCTACTGATTTCTACCAGAGTAATAAAGACACAGGCATATAGACTTTGAAAACTTACCACTGTGCACTGAACTATGTCCTGGAGACCGCTGGAAGTTCCTGGAGTCCATAATGCAATTGGTCACTGGAGCAGAAACAAATGGCTGTTTTACTTTTCTTACGTATGGGCCTCAGAAACATAATGACAGCTTTCAAAGACTACCTACATTGAAATACAAAGCCACAAAAGACCAAGAGTAGGTAAAGTCTGGACAATTCCACTGATGTCACTCTTTTCCCCTGTCTTTCCTGGTCGCCCAGTGGAGACAGGAATTGATAGAACAGCATTGGAGAGGGGAGAAGGGTGAGGCATAAAGCACAGTCCTCCAAATGCCTATTCGGCAAATTTTAACTTTTTCGGCTGTAAACCTTTCAATACCTCAGAATAAATCCTTCAATTTACTATGAGAGTTTGGTTTCTGCAGCTGTAGATTTATGCAGTGTGCTGAGGCCAGGCCAAGAGCTGTGAACAGAAATGATGTGACAGAGAGCGTAAGGATGTCATTCAGCTTCTCACTACAGCATTGCTCACTTAGGAACTTTCCAAATGTCACGCAGAACCTCTGTCACTAATTAGCTGCTAAAGCAGCTGATCTTCTGCCATGGATGTGTCTCCAACAGCTGGCCCACAGCTTGAGAGATACGACAGAAAGCGATACACTTCCTCCCTCCTGGCTGGCAGCTGAGACACAGACAGGCCAGCCACCCCAGCATCTCCACAGCAGAGTCCCCTGCTCACTGCAGGCTGCCTTCTCTATGTACCAAGTTATGCGCCTCAATTGCTTGTGGGAAATGGAGTACTGAAATAGAATGTGCTTGAAGAGCTGGCTGTCCTGACTAGAAAATTATTGAAGATATATCCATAGCCTAAACAGCCTGTGGGAGAAGGACCCAGCAACCCACTCCCAAAAAGCAATCAGTCACTGAAAACCCTGTGAACAGCAGAGAATCACTAACAATAGTGTTTCACCTATTGTACACAGGGTCGCTATGACTGGGAATATCGACTCAAGGCACCTAACAACTACAACAACAAACAGCCTGTAGATTTTGACAAGACTCAAACATGGACCCATCCCTCTATGGTCTTTGTTGAATTGCTTAAGAATATATGAATGAATACTTTCTCAAAAGTGGACAGAGGGAGCTAAAGATGTATATACATTTTAAGAAAGACTGCATTAAAATTTTAATAGTATATACCTTTAACAAAAGATGAATGCAAGTTTTGTGTGACTTCTGCCACCACAAGAGGCGATCAGAGTGGTTTCCGTAACAGAAGAGGCAGGACTTGCTGTGAAAGGATTCCCAGATCTTTCCTTGTGCACATCACATGTAGTACCATGTATATCAACCTTATCACAAATGGGTGCAATTGTTAGGCATGTTGGAGGTTCTGTTGCATATTCATGCCTCCATTGTCATTGGACAATGACAATGGACTTCCATGATATTCTTCCATGACATTCTCAAATTTCAAATACCACTTCAAAGTGGCCTTGTGTCCTCAAACAACAACTGTGCTTTCACCATTTTCTTTGACTGTCTTGTCTGTTGTATGGGGGCACTAGCATTCAATTGATTAACACCCTTTTTTGAGTGAACGTCATACTACATGTTGCTACCGTAATTCACTCCAACTTCAAAAACAAATACAGAGATAATATATCTTAAAATGTGTACATAGGTTTTTGCCATCCCTGATATTATAAATCAGGATCTGTGTTCATTTTTTTATTCATATCCTAAATTTCGTTAAAGAGCATGGTAGATAGTAACAATTTCATTCTACAGAGGAAAAAACTAATGGTCAGAGAGGTTAAATGGTCAGAGAGGTTAAACCTAATCCATTTTGTCCCCGATGTGTCTGTCAGTTTGTTGTGCTGTGAGGACTTGAATGTTGCTGTGATGATGAAAATCACACCACCCGTATCTCAGATACCAGCAGGGCCACCCATGGTAGACAAGTTTCAGCTGAGCTTCCTGAATAAGACAGACTAGGGAGAAAGACCCAGAAGCCCACTCCTAAAATAATTAGCCATTGACAACTCTCTGAATAGCACAGAAATTTTGTCAAATATAGTGCTGGAAAATGAACCTCCCTGGCCTGGAATGCATTCCAAAGTCAATTGGGGAAGAGTTGTCGTCTCAAAGTAGAGTCAACTTCAATGATTCAATTATGAATAATCTTTTTGACTCTATGTCCCACTTTTTGAACACAGGTGGAGATTGGACCCTTAAGGCCCCATGGGACCTTCTGCAGATAGTCACTAAGTGAGGTAGATATAGTTGGGGGCAAACTCCAACATTAATGCACCATGAAAGTATCTTTTCCTTTTTTTAAGCTAATTTTTTTTGTTGTTAAGAAAACTGAGCATACCCAGACACATTTCTATCTGCCATCTCCCCAACACAAAATGAGCATGCCCAAAGCTGTTCCTGTCTACCATTTTAAGCTTTCCAACATGTACTCCAAGACCTTGAGCTAAGCATGCCTGCAAATATGTCTGCCATCTTTCCTTCTTGAATTATGACCTTAAATTGAGCATGCTCATAAATGTACTCCTTAACTGAGCATGCTCAGGAATGTGCTTCCCCTAAAGTGCTTTCCCATATGAATATATATTGTTGTCGTTGGGTGCCATCCAGTTGGTGTCCGACTTATAGCAACCCTACATACAATAGGTAAAACAGTATTGTTAGTACCTCTCTGCTGTTCATGGGTTTTCAATGGGAGTAGACTGCTTGGTCCTTCTCCCAAGCCTACAGCACCTGTTGTTCCCAGGCGGTCTCCTATCCAAGTACTAACCAGGTCTGACCCTGCTTAGCTTCTGAGATCAGATGGGACCAGACGCCACAGTGGTAAGGCTGCAGGCGTATGAATATATATAGGCTCCCCAAATAAAATTCCCATGAGGAGAACATTGCTTTGGAAATAACTCCTCACAGTTTCTTTACTTACTGCAGGTAATAAATCTTTCTCCACTCTCAAGTTTTGGCAGTGCTTGTTTTGGGCTTTGTACTTACCAAGATGACAACACACTACATTCAGTTTCAGCTTTGCTGGGCACAGCCCATTCTGCAGCTCTCACAGATTAAGGAAGAGGGCCTGTGGCTCTCCCAGAATGCTATTACATATTGACATCTCTACAGATCTGAGGTCTTCCCAGTACCCTTGTCCTCACAGTTCATTAGGTATTGCTATCAATGGGGGTCTCTGCAGTGGCCTTGACTCCACAATTCCAGTACACATTGCCTTAGTGCTCATGACCTTGTTTTGACTCTGTCTCTGAGAGTAAATCTCTCCTTGGGCCCAAGGCTCTCTGAGGCATCCTTGAAATCTCAGTGTAGGAAAGCATGCCCCTATGGCTCCTGCATTCTACATGCCTGGAGTATTAGCACTGTGTGACATGCCAAGGCTGATAGCTTGCACCTTCCAGAACCAAGACCCCAGCTGCACCTGGGCTCACCTGAGCCACAGATATGTGGCCAGGAAGAATTGCATCAAAATATGGAGAGCAAAGACTTGAAACAACCCTAGGCAGGTAGCCCCCGTGTCCGCTGAGCACACTACGCCTCTCCCTCTTAAACCCTTTTGCCCTCAAGGCCCTGGCACTCTGGACCTATGATGGACATGCTAGCCTCAAATATCTCTGAAACACCTTTGGGGTCATTTTCTTGTTGTCTTGGTGACAACAGGGTTGTCACCTGGGAACTGGGTTCCTTCTACTCCACCAACTACTTTATCTTAGGTTCACTTGGCTACCCTTAGTTTTCGCTCCGATGCATACTTTGTGATTCTTTGTACAGCCAGGCTGAGAATTCTCCAAACCTTTGTGTTCTACTTCCCTTTTCATTCTAAGTTCTGTCTCTAAAACACTTCTCTCACATTTTACTATACATCATCAGGACAAGTCAGGAAGCAACCTGCAGGCTTTGCTGTTTAGAGATGTCTTCTACCAAACATCCTAGTTTATCACCATTAAAATTCTGCTTTCTACAAAGTAGGACAAAGACATTGCTCAGTCAAGTTCTTTGTTACTTTATCACAGAATGGCCTTTCCTCCAGTTTCCAGTACCTTGTTCATCATTTCCATCTGTGACCACATAAGAATAACCCCTTTGTCCACATTACTACTAGCATTCTGTTCATAAACACTCAAGTAACCTAGAAAAAGAATGAAGCTCCCCTTTTAGCTATTTTCTTCTTTTGACTCCTCACCAGAACTGCTCTTAATACTAAGCTCATAGAAATATAGGATTTTTCTAGTACACAGCTCAACGTCTTAGTACATTTCATGTTGCTATAACAGAATTATTAAGACTGGGTAATTCATAAAGAGCATGATTCACTTACAGTTCTGTTGTTATTGTTGTTGTATGCCATCAAGTCGGTGTCCGACTCATAATGACCCTATGTACAACAAGCAAAACAATATTGTCAATGCTTCTCTGCTACTCGTAGGGTTTTCAATAGTGGATTAACTTTTGGGAGAGGGTTGCCTGGTCCTTCTCCCTATCCTATAGCACTTGGTGTTCCCCGGGTGGCCTCCCATCCAAGTGCTAACCAGGCCTGATCCTGCTTAGCTTTGGAGATCTGATGGGATAGGAGGCCACAGTACCACAGCTACAGGCTACTTACGGTTCTGGAAGACAGGAAGTCCATAATCAAGACACCAACAGGTTCAGTCACCTGATAAGGGCCATAGCTTCTAGAGGAAAGGAATGTTGTATCCTTGCATGGAAGAAAAAAGAAGGGCAAGAGGTCCTAAGCTTCATTTATAAGGGACTTAATCCTCTTCAGATGGAAGGAGCCCCCATGGCTTAATCTCTTCTTAAAGGCCCTACTCCTTAACACTACCCCATTTGCAACAGTTGACTTCCAATGGTAGCAAATGCCTAACCTGAAAAGTGTCTAGGTAGACATTTGATGCATGATCCTGTCTCCTTTATCCTTGATATCACGTGATCGATTTAAAATAAAGTGATAATTCTTGCAAAAGTAGCAATGGAGGCAGAAGAAAACGAAAACTTCCATGCAGCTAAAACTATCTCGAGAGACTCAAACTACTCCTCTTCAGTGAAAACCATGGAGTTTTTGTCATCACAGTTTCAACTATACATAAATGAAGCCTGGAACTTATTAACAATGACTGTGCTATTGTAATTGATGTCTATGTAATTTTAACTTAATCACTTCAAGCCAAGACAGAATTATAAGAATCATATTACCCTCCCACCCAAAACAGTTGAACAAAAATACATGAATATTTTCAGATGGGTTGTTGTTGTTGTTGTTAGGTGCCGTCGAGTTGAGTCCGACTCATAGCGACCCTATGTACAGCAGATCGAAACACTTGCCGATTCTGTGCCAGGCAAACCATCTTATTTATGTTTAAGCCCATTGTTGCAGACACTGTGTTAATCCATCTGGTGGAGGGTTTTCCTCTTTTCCGTTGACCTGCCACTCTTCCAAA
>VMDO01017518.1:0-44688 GCA_007922755.1 Pedetes capensis | reverse complement strand
CCAAATGATCTAGTGTAACATTAGCAAAGCAAGTTACTAGGAAGGGATGAGGCTAATTAATTGGCTTTCAATTAACTAACCATCAGAAGAGTTCAATATTATTTAGTTTCAATACCATTTAATACCATTTAATTGTATTTAGTTTCAATGCCATTTAAGAAAAACAAGAAATATACCCTGATAATTGCTATTTAAGGATTTGTAGTATCTATGTATATATGTGTGCATGTTGAACATTTAATAGATGTAATATATGCTATATATTATCTAATTCTGTAACATGTTTAACATATTTAAAACAATTTAAATATATTAATATATTTAGCATATATTTAAATATACACCAACCTTTGATATATACTTAAAATATATGTTAATGTATTTAATATATACTTAAACAAAATTTAAAAAGCTTTTTCTGAAGACTTCTAGATTTCCTATTTTTACAGTTTTGCTTTATTTAAGGAGAGAGAGGAGGAGGATTTTGGTGCATTCTGCCATCTAAATATACTTCATTATTAAATCAAGATCACAAAATGTAATAATTAGTTTAACACACACAGCTTGGCAGCCTTTTATAATATTCATTGCAACAAGAGGCCCCTTTGTGCCCCATAAAATCCAAACCATGCCTGCTTTATTTATGGAACAAATGCACGTTTCAGGCACCTGCTGTCCTTTGTAGAAGACACTGGTATATTTGAAAGTCTGAGTTGATGACATGGGAGTTCATAAAATACTCAGTAGATTTTGGCAATGTTTGGCTGAGACCTTGTGAAAGGAGACAAACATGTAAATGAAGTCAACTTTGAAGACCTCTGGGATCCATTACAGTCTGAATGCTCTTAACACATAATTAGCCAGAGCTGTTAATCACGTTTAACAGGTGTTGAGTAATGAGCTGGGACAGGGTATTTGCTGTGACCACTTTCTTCTCTGATCTGGCAAGGCAAGCTAATGTCAATCAGAACCGTAAGAAACTTAGAAATGAGACTTGTTTCCCTGTTTCACTGATGCTGTCATCTGCCTCATGATCATTGAGAATGGAAAAATTCACTGTAAAAATACAGTAAGAATCTGTCCCAAAGTCTTATAGTGCTCTTGATGAAAATGTATTCTTTAGCTTTTTTTATTGTTTTCTATGTCTCTTTTCTCATTCAAGATTTTGTCTGGTTTGCCATTTGAAAGCCAAACCCCATTATCAGCGAACTGGAAGTAGCTCCATCTCAACAGACTAGTCCTGTATTCTGAGAGCACAGAATGATGGACCAAAAGTGACCCACCACAGCTTTTTACAAGTTTTCTGAGTGTTGTGGTAGTATAAGGACTAATACCCTAGTGCTCTACAGTTCAGCTCATTTTGCTTTTTTATTGTATAGTTGCAACTTGTTTCTTTTTATTTTCCATTTGAGTATCTTTTGTCCAGATTGTGGATATACTCCTATTTAACCATTTCTCTATTGATGAGTTGATGCGTTTCTAGATTTTCACAGCTGTAATGACTACCTTCTTCCCTGCCCCTTGTACACATGTGTGAGGACCATTCTCAGGTAGGACTTGGCAAACTGCAATCAACCTCTAAGTCAAATCATGCTCACTGAGGTTTTAGTGGTGAATTGCTGTTATTTTTTTAATGGTTGAATAAAAATCAAAACGTGAGTGATATTCTTGACACCAGAAAATTATGGGAAGTGCACATTTCAGTGGATGTAAGTAAAACTGTGTTAAAATACAGCCATACCCATTTATTTGTGCATTGTCTATGATAGCTTTCACTTGGTAGTAGCAGACTTGAGTTGTCAGGAGGGAGACTGTAAGACTCACAAATCCTGAAATAGTTATACCTTGTCTCTTTACAGAGAAAGTTTACTGCCCCTTGCTCTTCTGATCTTAGAGTCAATAGGAAAAAATATTATTTATATATCACAGCATTTAAATTTTAAAATAAGTTATCAATTAACCACTAGTGCTTGTGTTAATTTATAGTTTATGAGAGAGAATACCTATTTTTCTGTATCTCCACCAATTTTTTTATGTTACTAAAATTGACTTTTTCCTGGGGAGTCCAATGGTGTCTTGTTTGAAATTTATTTTTACTTGTTTAAAGCGTTTAATTAGGCTGGCCATTGTTTCATGTTTATTGGCTCTTAATAATCTTTTCTTCTATTAATTGCATCACATGCCTCTTAAAAGTAATAATTTAATAACCAAAAAGAAAAAGTAACTACAATTTATGGAATATCTATCAAGTTCTAGATGCTATGCTAAAAATGATTCAAAAATATTATCTTATGAATACACTAGAGAAAGTCCCTGAAGTATTAATAGTAATCATTTTATAGATGAGAAAATTGATACTCACAGAAATCAAATCACTTAACTTTTATGCAACTGATACATGAGGGAGATAGGTTTTTAAATTTATCTTATTTCATTTTCCATGGTGCTATAGATCAAACACAGGGCCTCACAGATACTAGGCAAGAATTTTACTATTAAGCTACACCTCAGCTCAAGCTCAGAGACAAGTTCTTTTTTTTTTTTTTTTTTTTTCAGTACTAGGGGTTGAACCTAGGGCCTCACACACTCTACTACTGAGCTGTATCCTCAATCCATTTTTACAATTTTAAAATTTTGAGGCAGGGTCTCACTAAGTTACCTCTGGCCTCGAACTTGGGATCCTCCTGCCTCTGCCTCCTGAGTTGCTGTGATCACAGGTGCCCCACTATGCCCTGTCAGTGCTTTTTTTTTTAATGCAGATTTTTGTCTCCAGTCTGTTCCCTTTACTAGTGAACATTCTGTCTCTGAGATCAATGTAGAATAGCTATGCCAGGCATGACATTAATGAGAAAACATTAAATTAGGGACTCTAATATTTATTCAAGGATTGTTCAAAGTTTTAAGACACAAACTTTGCCTTTCTTTCTTTTAGAAGTCTTTACCACATAACACTTCCATGAGAATCTATGGTGGTCAAGAAATCATTTTGTGATTACTGCAGTTTCACAAAGGCTGGCAATAGGAGCTCAACATAGTTGAAGAAAATCTACTATTGGCATCAAAATCATTATTTGGCACTAGGGCTCTATAACTTATTTGCTACAAAACCAACCTTGGACAAGTTATTTTATGTCACTGGGTCCTGCTTCCCTTATCACTTCAATATGAATAAAAATTGTCATTAAAGGTTGAAGGAAATACTTTTCAGAAATGCACAATTCAGTCCCTGATGCATGTTGTTGTTTGGCACCGTCGAGTTGGATCCAACTCATAGCAACCCCATGTACAACAGAACGAAACACTTACCCACACTGTGCCATGCCTGTCACTATGTCAGTACTTCTCTGCTATTTGGTTTTCAGTGGCTGATTGTTTTCGGGATTGCTTCAGTCATGGATTGGCATGTCCTTCTCCCATCTGATGCATAGTAAACCTTTAAAAATAGTTACATCTCTATCAAAATGCATAAGAGATTATCCATCTGGATTTTGCTCTTCACAGGGAACCAGGCCCTAACCAGATATTTCTCAAATGGTGGTCCTTAGTCCTCCAACATTAGAATGCCAGAAGATGCGATTAAAATGAAATTCCTGGACTTTACCTCAGTCAAAAACTCAGAGGATGGCCCTACAATGCTACACTTTTAAAGGTTTCCCAGACGATTTGGGGGAAGACTTAAGTTTAAGAACCACCAAACTATCAAAATTTTATTGGCTATCAGCTTAAAAAAACATTAATAAGGATATCCTCCTTTGGAAGTCAGTTTAATATTTCAAACCACATGAGGTCAAGAAGATCTTTACATATTACTTGCATCATTTTTCCAGTAATTGTGCACTTGGCCCCACGTTTATTAATGAGACACATTCCTCACCATAATCTTTATAATGCTCTGCATTTAAAGGGAACTGTCACCCTTTGATTCCTTTTATCTTCTCTATTAAATATACTTTGATAATATCAAGTTCTTTGAATGATAGATACTGTGTTAATTTAGGATTGCCTTATTTAAAAATGTTTGATTTTGGAGTTGGGTCTTTGCATTCCTTGATTGAATTTCTTATAGATACTTTGCTTAGAAGAGGGTAATAGAGGTCCTTCTTCTGGGAAATATAAGAGTCACAGTCATAATTGTCTTATCAAATTCATCTCAAGACTTGGACAGATTTTGAGTTCAGAACTGATAGGATTATTGAGCATTTTTCATGATATCCATGTCTTTCCTGAGGAATCTTCCAACCTCAATTCTTTAATTTTTCTCCCCTCAAGCACTGTGCTCTAAAAAAGTGGTTCTCCCAATGTGTAGCACCAGGGAACTCATTAGAACAGCAGTTTTACCTCAATAAGCCAGAGCTACTAAGTCAGAAACTTGGAATTTGGAGGTCTAGCAGTGTGTTCCAGCAGGCCCTCCTCCTGATTCTGATGCCTGCTCAAGTCTGACATACGCAGATCCAGAGTTTGGACCTGTGGAAGCCTTTCTTCACCATCTTCACTCAATGCGTCTTTCCTTCATCCACTCATCTGTCCAGCCAGTCTGTCACTGCCTGCAGTTTGCTTTTCTCATACTCTGTTACCACTTTGTAGCCACATAGTTTTTTCTGTTGTACCTGAATATTGTCTATTTTCCCAGCTAGATTGTGGGCTGCATACTTGCTTAAACCATGTGTATTTTATTCACCAGTATTTCTCCTATCATGTAGCACAGTGCCTGGCATGTGGCAGATATTAAGTAAATATTTAAAGAAATGAGTGAATGATCAGTTAATAGGAAGTGACTGAGGTTATATTTCTTTGGATCTGAATCTTTTTGGTTATTTGGGCTTTTTGTTGTTGTTGTTGTTGTTATTGATGTAGCCAACCATACAGTACCAGTCTCATAACTAATTTGTAAGCAATTTACAAGAATTATTTATAAGCTTACATGTGCATGTATGTCCCCTTGCCACTGCTTTATGCAAATTGTTTTGCAGCTTTCAAACCAGTGGCACTGTCTTTACCAATATAAACATTTCCATTTCAGAAAAAATAGTTTGCAGTTCACCTAACATGCATTTGTCTACTGCTGTACCATTCTGGTGTCCAATTTTGTCAGATCTCAAAAGCTAAGCAAGGTGGGACCTGGACCTGCCTACTTGGATAGGAGATCATCTAGGAGTACTGGGTGCTGTCAGCTTGGAAGAAGGACCTGGCAGCCCACTCCTGAAAAAAAAATCAATAATTGAAAGCCCTATGAATAGCAGAGAAACACCACAATAGTGCCGGGCATGGCATAGTATTGTTGTTGGTGTTAGATGCCATCGAGTTGTGTCCGACTCATAGCGACCCTCATAGGGTTTTCAATGGCCGATTATTTTGGAATTCCCTTGGGAGTGGATTGTCAACTCCTTCTCCCATTTTTGCTGTGCTAGGACTCGAACCTGGGACCTCAGCGAGTACAAGGGGGTACTCTACCAACAGAGCTAAATCGCAGCCCATGGCATAGTATGGGTAGTGTTTTTTCTGTTGTACATAGGGTTGCTATGAGTTGGACCCAACTTCGTGGTACCTAACAACAGCAACAACAACATGCATTTATTGAAGAAATAATGCAACTGCACTAGAATTTGCATGGTACTGCCTGACTAAACCTTTTGCTGTATTGGCCAAGTCACTCCAATGCTCTGAGCTACTTTCATTGTTATAGTTAAAGTTAGGGAGTTCCTTCCACAGTTGTGCCTTTTCTTAGCATTTCCCTCATTCTCCCTTATACCTGTTTTGCTCCATATCTGACCCCTCTATTTTATAGTTGGTTCATTTGCACTGTTTCTGAATTTATTCACTTGCTGATGTCTTTCCTTTCTGTTTAACATATTTGTGTCTGCTCACTGCTTCAAATATTTTCTTAAAAGCTGGTGAATTATTTGCTGCAAGTATGTAAAATAACTCTTTTTTCTTAGTTATTTTGGACTCTTTTCCTTCTGGTATTATCAACAACAACAGCACCAGTGTGAGAGATGATTGAAGTTTCCATATCACTTGGGCTCTTTCCTGCGTGAGAAAACCTGTTTCAGTGTCTTACCTTCCCTGAGCCAGAATTTTCCCATCTATAAAATGGAGATACTAGCAGCTGTCTCTTTCATGGCTATGAGGATGAAATGAGATTTGGAGAGTGCCATTGGTGGTCAGTAAATGGCACTCACATTTGGATGATACTGGGCCCAATTCCAGTTATCTCAGGGGAGCCTAGGAAATCCTCGAAGAGAGATTCATATACAGATCAAATTAAAAATAAAGTTTAAATCTTGGCACACAGAAGGAGATGGAGATTATGAATCTAGGGACCTAAATAATGTGAAACCATTTGTTATTAGTATATTTGGTCCACACGCTATTGAGAAAGTATCTGTTAATTGACTGTCAGGAATGCAAGCTAGCCCAAGCCTTTTTTCCTTTCTTCAGGATTCTCAATAAGGATATAATAATCAATTGCTTTTGTTTGACTTTGAAGAACATTCAAGGCTAAAACTCCAAAGATGAAGATAAAACAGGTGACAAGAGTCCCCCTTGTGCAAAAGAAATTTACCGAGGTGGGCAATAAGTTAAAAAAAATTCTTGTAAAACATTTTTAAAAATGTGCATCCTGACATTTCTAAAGAATCATCCAGCAGTTTTCTAGAGAGAAATGTTATATCATGCCACTTTGGGAATTGTTCCCACTAGAAATTTCAGCATTGTCAGGAGAATGCAGCTCAAATGTATCAATGGCAAGACATTTATATCTTTTGTATTTTGCCCAAAGTTATACAATGTGTGAGATTTATTGAAATCATTTTCTTTTTTATAATGACCATCTGGCACATTTTGTTGTGACCTAATCTAAAACACAATTTTAAGTTTTTACCTTGCCAACCACAAAATAGACCAACATCCTCTCTGTCACTTGCATTATGTGGGAAATAAACAACATTCAGCTGGAAAGATACAATCCAGAAAGATAAGCCAATTACACCAACAGTAGGTCCAGAAATACAATATACATAGTAATTAGCAGTGGCTGTAGAAACCCTACAGTCTTTGGTAAATTGCTCAGTGTTATTGTAAATGGCTCCATTCTCTAGGAGTCTGTACTTCCCTACTGTAGCAGTAGGGTTATTGTCCTTCTGGGAGTATTAAGTGGATTATTTTCTTAGTCAAGGGAGAGGAGGTCATGAAAAATTATGTGTAGTTTTCCCCTGCAGCAAATGCTGATTCCTTTGATAATATCAAAATTGAAATAAGAATAGCTTTCCTTCTTAATAGGAGTCAAATGTCTCATTGGGTAGACTATCGAGACCCAATTCATCACATTTAAGGACTAGTTTAAGATTTTTCCAATCTATAAAGAGTATTGGCATCCGCATCATGAAATCCAGGGTACTTTGGAACTTTCTTACATGCCCGTGCAAATAGAACTCTTTCATGTACATGTAATAAATACAATATACCATCTTATATGTGTATGTATTGATACTTCCCCATCTCTTGTCATATTTATGTCCCTTTCATTCACTTTTAGCATACTACTTAAGTTTTCCTGTCTGCCTCCAGATTCTAGAATCAGTGTCTGAGAGTAAAGTGGATATATTTTGCAAAGATTAAAAGATTAATTTTGGTATCTTGTTTATGGAGTACAGTATAAACTTACAATATGTTTATAATGTGGAATGATTAATTAACAAATCTATTGCATACTTATTTTGTTTTGGTGAAAATATTTAAAATCGCTTTTAGTAATTTCGAAATAAATAATACATTCTTATTTATTATAGTCAGCATTCTTTGCAATAGATAACTAAAATGTATTCTTCCTGTCTAATTAAAACTTTGTACCCTTTGATCAAAACTTCCTCTTTCCTCATCCATCCTCTCCCCAGACCTTGGTAGCCATCATTCTATTCTCTGCTTCTGTGCGTTTGAATTTTTTACATTCCATATATAAATGAAATCATACAATATTTGTGTTTCCGTGATGGTTTATTTCATTTAGAATAATGTCCTCTTAGTTTATCCATGTTGTCTCTAGTGACATTTCCCCTCTTTTATAGGGCTGAATAGTATCCCATTGTATATGTTTGTATGCTGCATCCTTATCTATTTATTTTATGATAGACACCTAAATTGCTTCCATATCTTGGCTGTTGTGAATAGTGCTACAATAAGCATGGGAGTACAGGTATGTCTTTGACATACTAATTTTAATTCCTTTGAATATATACAGAAAAATGGATTACTGGACCATATGGTAATTCTGTTTTTAGTTTTCTGAGGAATCTCTGTACTGTTTCTCATAAGGACTATTAGTTTACATTCCCAACAATAGTAGATAAGAGTTCCGTTTCTCCATATGCTTGTTAATACTTATGCCTTTTTGATAATATGTTTTCATAGGCATGAGGTGATATGTCATTCTGGTTTTAATTTGAATTTCCTTGATGAGCAGTGATAATGAAGATTTTTTCTTATATGTTGGTCATTTGTGTGTCTTCATTTAAGAAGTGTCTATTTAAGTTCTTTGCCCATTTTTTATTGGATGTTGTTTTTTTCCCCTTCGTTCATTATATATTTTAGATATTAACTCCTTATCAAATGTATAGTTTGTAAATATTTTCTCTCAGTCAATGTATTGCCTCTTTATTTTTCCTCTGCTGTGCAGAAACTTTTTAGTTTGACGTAATCCCACTTGTTTATTTTTGCTTTTGTTGATTGTGCTTTTGGGGTCAAAACCAAGATGTTTTTGCTCAGAGTAACATCATAGAACATTTCTCCTATGCTTGCTTGTAGTAATTTTATAGTTTCAGGTATTACCTTTAAGTCTTTAATAATTTTATTTGATTTTTTATATACTGTATGTAATAAAGGTCAAATTTCCTTCTCCTTGTGTATATCCATTTTCCACAACACTTTTTACTAAAAAAACTGTCCTTTCTCTATTATGTATTCTTATCAGCTTTGCCAAAAATGAATTGAACAAGTGTGTGTGTTTATTTCTGAACTGTATCCTGTTCTATTTAACGGGATAGACAGGTGTGTTAAACAGACAGGTGTGCCTGTTTTTATGATTGCTAGAGCTTTGTAATACATTTTGAAATCAGATAGATTGTTGTTGATGTTGTTGTTTGTTTTGTTTAGGGGAATTGGGGGTTATGTTGCTCAAGCAGGGGCCTTGAACTCTTGATCTTCCTGCCTAAACCCCCTGAATAACTGGGAATAAAGCCATGCATCACTGAACCCAGCTGTAGTTCAGATTGTTTTTTGGTGGAGTCTTTATGGTTTTCTACACATAAGATTATGTTATCAGCAAACAGAGATGATTTCTCTTCTACCTTTTCTACTTAGATACCTTTTATTTCTTTTTCCTATCTAATGCTCTGACCAGAACTTCTAGGACTGTGTTGAACAGAAGTGGTAAGAGTTAGCCATTGCTCACTTATTCCTCATCTTAGAGTATGAAGGTAACTGTTGGCTTTTCATACATGAGCTAATTGTATTGAGGTAGAGTCCTTCTATGTTTACTTTATGAAGATCTTTTTTTCTTTAAGCATGAAAGGATGTGGAATTTTGTCAGTGCTTTTCTTGCATCTGTTGAAATGATTATATGATTGTACTATTCATTATGCAAATGTGAATTGTCACATTAATTTATTTGCATAAGCTGAATCATCCTTGCATTCTAGGGATAAATCCCACTGATGGTAGTGTATGATCTCTTTAACATGATAGTATTTTGAATTTAGTTTGCTAGTACTTTATTGAGGATTTTTACATCTATGCTCATCATGAATATTGGTCTGTAATTTTTTTCTTGTCATATTTTTATCTGGGTTTGCTTTCAGGGTTATTCCAGCTTTGTAAAATCAATTTGGAAGTGTTCCTTGAAATCTGATTTTTTGGAAGACTTTAAGAAGCATTAGTTCTTTAAATGTTTAGTAGAATTCCATAGCAAAGGCATCTGGTCCTGAGTTTTTCTTTGATGGGAGATTTGTTTTATTGACACAATATCCTTACTTGCTATTGGTCTGTCAGATTTCCTCTTTGTTCTTGACTCAATCTTGGAAGGCTGTATATTGATAGGAATTTATTGATTTCTTTTAGGCTGTGCAATTTGTTGGCATATAATTTTTCAGTAGTCTTTTTTCTCTCTCTTTCTATCTCATCTCTATCTCTATCTCAGACAATGTCTCAACATGTAATCTAGGGTGGCCTTAAAATCATGATCTTCCTTTCTCAGCCTCTTAAGTGCTGGGATTACAAGTATTGCACCATCAAGTGGTGCTGGGAAACCCAGGGTCTTAGGCATACTAGGCAAGCACTCTATCACTCAGCTACATTCCCAGCCCTAACCCTTTTTTTTTTCCTGTGGTATCACTTGTTTTTACTTACTTTTATTTGAATTTGATTTCTCAATTATTCTGGCTAAAAATATGTTACTTTGTTTTTATTTTATTTCAAAGAATCACTTTCCTGTATCTGTATCTCCATACACCTCAAAAGATTTGAGAAATTTTCAAACAGTATTTCTTTAAATAGAATTCTTGCCATTTGTCTTTTTCTTCTTCTTTGGGACTCCCAAAATTTGTAAATTTGCTTGTCTGATGATATCTAACTGTCTATTATGCTTTCTTCCATCTTTTTGAATTTTTAAAAAATTTCTCTAACTGTCTAATTTCAAATGGCCTGTCTTTGAGTTTGCCAGTTCTTTCTGGGTGATTGAATCTGCTTTTGAAGTTTCCTATTGAATTTTTTGTTTTGTCACTGTATTCTTCAGCTCTTGGATTTCTGCTTGATTCTTTCTTATAGCTTTTATTTCTTTATTCGGCTTCTAATTTTGTCCATGGATTATTTTCCTAATTTCATGTAGTTTTTTTATCTGTATTTTCTCACAGTTCTTCATGTGGTATGATTGCTTGCAAGCTGTATCTGAGAAGGGTTAGAGCTGAGGTGTCAGGGCCCTACTATATTTTTCTTCTCTACCCTTAATTTTCTACTACTTTTCAGTTATTAAGCATTAAAATAGCATTTTTGTTGTTAGGATGTTATTTTTGTTCAAACTGACCATTATTTAAAGTTGAATTTAGATGCTTGCTTCATCTATAATTTCTTGTGAGCTTTTAAACAGATGATTATCTGTTTGTGTTTTGAAACATAGCAAATATTCCTCATCCTCTTCCAAACATACATACAAGAAAAATGTAAAGGAGTTTAGTGTTGTATAGGAGTACTTAGGATTGCTAAATCAGTTACATTAGTGCCAAAATGAAGGTTTTGCTTTATATTTTGATGATAATCTGTTTATTTCTTATTCCTTATTATTTTACTTGCAAAATAACTGGTTGTCTTCAGGGAGGATGACTTCAGACTTTTTACAGCAAGAAAATATCCAGCTTTTTATATGAGTTGAGTAAATTATAACTGGATTATTGAGGCCTTAGTTAATGGTTATTATAAAATTAGCTAGCGAAACCAATTTCCTATGGGAAAAAATAGAAATATTCTAATAAGTGTAGTTTTGCATTATAAACATTCAGAGTCCAAGGTTACAGATTGATAATTTTTGTACAAGTTCAAGTAAATCTTTCCATTTATATGGTAGATGATGGCCACCTTTGGTGAACTAAATGATGCAAATATTTAACTTTAAAGGAACATGAATGCTATAGATTAGTTTTAAATTTGACTTTACCTTAAGTAGTTATTAGACTGCTTCTTTTTTCTAAGCAAAGTGTTGTGATTAATCTCAGGCTTATATTTTCAATAGTAGTAGGGTCAATAGTTTCTTTATGTAGAAGATTTTTGCTCAGTGCTCTGGAAATAATGGCCAATGATTTTAAATCTCAGTTTTAATCTTGGGGGTTATAATTTATTTCTATAATATGCACTATCATTTTTAATCTGTATAAAGACCTAGGGAAATAGGCACTCTTCTGTTTTGCAGAGAAGATAAACAAAGCTTAGGTACATATTAAGGAACTTGCAGAGGTCACTTGGGTCCTAAACTGCTGAGCTAGGGTTTGAGCCCCAGAAAGTTTTACTCTAGACTGGAGATCTCTGTCCTTAACCTCTATATTATGTGATTTCTTGCTACTATCTGCTAAGGATATGCATTTTTTAATCTATGCCAAGTGTTCTAAATTCTTTCAGGAAAGCTATTTGGGATCATTTTTTAAAGGCTGTCCTCTGATAATGGGAATTGATATTTCCTTTGAGGTCAGGTGCCAGGGTAGAGGTGGATCAATATTAAAATCCTATTTTTTCCAATTTTTATAGTATCTACTATACCATTAGATCTTAGGAAATGCCAAATTGATAAGTAGATGGTACACTTGGTCCAAATTATTGACCTTCACATTCTGTTGTCAATTATTTCTAATCCTAACCCTCAGTCTCCTTTTTCTTTCCTTGACTTGCCTGTCTTCATCTCCCTTATTTTCTGTCAGCTTGTGGTTTTGCCATGAACTTTTTCCTTTCCTCTTTTTTCTCATTTTCTGTCTTTGACCTTCAAAGATTTTCATATCTTGTTCTTTTTATACATCTTGTATACTGCCAATCTATGTCTCATTGGATTTACATGTAGTGCATTTCTGGGATATCCATATTCTGTACAACAGTATGGACATAGCTTGTTGTCATATTGGATGCTGAGTAGGCAAATGTGAATTAAAAACTGGGGGATGGGTCTGAAGATGGTGGGACTTAATTGGAACTAAATATTCAGGTCTGTATCTGCAAGCTCAGGTTACCCTCAATTTCCAGCTAAATTCTCAACTGGGAAGTATGTTGTAACTTGAAAGCATGACCAAGATATTTAGTGATCTTAAACTTCATAGCCTAGAATGTTGCCAAAGCAGCCTACTTGCAGTGAATGTATATGTATATATATATATATATATATATATATATATATATATACACACACACACATATATATACACACATATACATATATATGCTGAGGTTTAGCTCAGTTGGTAGAATAGTCCTTGGTCTGTGCATTCTAAGGTCTTCAGCTGGATCCCCAGCACAGCAAAAATGGGAGAAGGACCTGGCATCCCACTCCTGAAAGAATCCCAAAACAATCAGCCACTGTAAACCCTATGAATAGGAGAGAAGCACTGACACAGTGCCATGTATGGCATAGTATCAAGGAGTATTTCATTCTCTTGTATATAGGTCACTATGAGTTTGACCCAACTTGATGGCACCTACCAACAACAACAAGCACACACACACACACTCGCATGTACATACATACACCTTGACTGTGTTTTCAGAAAGTTACCTGGTGGGTTCTAGTTGAAGAGACATAAAGAAAGTTCTTTCCAAAACCGTTAAAATGAGGCATATGCTGCCACTGGCTAAGACTTCATTTAGTGTGTAAATCATAACTCAGAAAGTGAAACATAACTTTCACTTCATGATGTTAGCACATTCTAGTGCAGGTTCTGTGAAACTCTTTATTTCATTATGAATCAACAATTTATCGAAGAGAAGAGAAATGCAGAGGTATTTTAAACTATACGTGTGTATGCTTATTTACACATAATTATATATGTATGCATATTTGCTTATATATATAAATATATGTATATATATGTGTGTGTGTGTACATGTGTCTATATTTGTGCATATATATTGCCCTCAAATATTTTCTAAACATGGCTCTTTTCCTTAACTCAGAAATTACATAAATCCTCTTAGTGCCAATCTAGATAAATTTCCAGGGATTAAAAATATACAGTTACTTACTAATCTTTTCAGCTAAATTGATGTATATGAAACTGAAGTCATAGCCCTCTACTTATTAAGCCTAACTGGTATGCTTCCTCAACATTTTTTCCATCAGACTTAGTAACTGAGACATAAATTAGGTAAGTGGTCAAATAAAGGAATAAAGAAAGAATAGAAATATCATATCCTGGCTCTAGACCTATAAATGTCAGTAATGTGCTTAATAGCTTACATAATCTAGTGCTTATTTTCTTAAACAAGTAATAACCTTACCTTGCTCATAAGCAAACCAAAATAGATTCTAGTTAGCTTAAGCACAAAAAGGATTTTTATTATGAAAATGTGTTGCACTTTGTCAAAGGCCTTTTCAGCATCAATTGAGATGATCAGGTGATTTTTGTTTGCAAGCTTCTTGATATGTTGAATTACAAAACACTGGAGAAGATAGGCATAACAGGAAAACATCTTAACATCATAAAGGCCATCTATAACAGACCTATAGCCACATCATATTAAATGTAGAAAAACTGAAGTGATTTCCACTAAGATCTGGAATAAGATAAGGATATCCACTCTCTCCTATCTTATTTAACATTGTGATTGAAGTCCTAGCCTGGCCAATCAGACTAGAGATAGAAATCAAAGGGATACAGATAGGCAAAGAAGAGGTCAATTATCCTTTTTTGTGAATGATATGATATTTTACCTAAAGGACCTCAAAACCTCCTCTAGAAAACTTTGACCTAATTAACTTTTTATCAAAGTGGCAGGACACAAAATTAACACTCACAAATCAGTAGCCTTCCTTTACACCAACTGTGAGCAAGAAGAAAAGGAAATTACAGCTACACTCTGTTTCATGATAGCCCATCAGAAAATTAAATACCTTGGACTCAATCTTACCAAAGATTCTGCAGATCTCTACAAGGAAAATTTTAAGACATTAAAAAAAGAAATTGCAGAGGATACCAAAATGTGGAAGGACCTCCCCTGCTCATGTATTGGGAGAATCAATATTGTAAAAATGGCTATCTTACCAAAAGCCATCTATAGATTTAATGCAATCCCCATTAAAACTCCAATGACAAACTTTACAGGAATAGAAAAAATGATAAAAAAAAAATTCATATGAGTACACAAAAGACCACGTGTAGCCAAATCACTCTTAAGCTGCAAAACAAGTGCAGTTTAAGCTTAACTTTAATCTATACTACAGGGCTGGTGTAGCAAAAACAGCCTGGTACTGGCACAAAAAAATAGGCCTGAAGAGCAGTGAAATAGAATAGAGGGCCCAGAGAAACATCAACACATCTATAGCCACCTGATTTTCAACAAAGGAGCAAAGCAGGTAAATTGGAGAAAGGATAGCCTTTTCAATAAATGGTGCTGGGAAACTCAGATATCTGCTTGCAGAAAAATGAAAACAGACCTGTACCTCTCAATATGCATGAGAGTTAACTTGAAATGGATAAAAGACCTCAACATAAAATCAGAAACTTTAAAATCACTAGAAGAAAAGGTAGGCAATATGTGCCAAAATATAGGAATAGGAAAGCATTTTCTTACTAGGACTCCAATTGCTCAAGAAATTGCAACAAGAATCGATAAGTGGAATTACGTGAAATTAAAAAGCTTCCGTACAGCAAAGGAAACAATCAACAGAGTCAAGGAAGTCCCCACTGAATGGGAAAAAAAAAATCTTCGCATCCTAAACATTGGGCAGAGGACTAATTTCCAGAATTTGTAAATAACTCAAGAAAGCAATTCCCAAGAAAACAACCCAATACACAAGTGGGCAAAGGAACTGTACAGACTGTTCTCTAATGAAGAAGCTTGTAAGGCCATGAAACACATGAAAAACAATGCTCAATATCCCTAGCCATTAGGGATATACAAATCAAAACAACTCAGATTTCACCTTACTCCAGTAAGAATGGCCAAGATCAATAAAACAAGTAACAGGAAATGCTGGTGAGGTTGTGGAGAAAAGGGAACACTCTTACACTCCTGCTGGAGTTGCAAATTGGTTTAACCACTTTGGAAATCAATATGGATATACCTCAGAAAACTGAAAATAGATCTACCATATGACCCACTTATATGGGAATATACCCAAAGGGACATGAGTCATCATACCACAGAGACACCTGCATCTCCATGTTCAATGTAACACTTTTCACAATAGCAAAGATATGGAATCAACCAAAGTGCCCATCAAGAGAAGAAGGGACTAAAAAACTGTGCAGTGTATACATAATGGAATACTACTCAGCAATCAAAAAAAAGGAAATAATGTCATTTGCAGCTAAGTGGATGGAATTGGGGAAAATTATCTTAAGTGAATGAATAGAAGCCCCAAAAGGGAAATAGCATATGTTTTCATTCATATGTGGGAGCTGAATCAAATTTAAAAGAAGGAAAAAAACCTACACATAAATTGGAACATCATAAAAAGCTCATGTAAACTTAGCATAGAAGAGACAATTTAAGGAGTGGAAAGAAGGAGGGAGGGATCTAGCAAAAGGAAGCAATGATGGGAGAAGATGGGAGAGGGAGGAAGGAGAGGTCAACCTCAAAGTAAACAGCTCAACTTTATAAATATGGGAAATAATAATAATAATACCAAAAATACCAAAGGATGGCAATAATGCAAATGGACTAGATTACTCACATAATACTGTTGAGAATGTAAAAAGATAGATCACTATAGAAAAAAGTTTGGACTTAAACTGAAATCGGGATGCACGTATATAGATAAATGTTCCCACAAAATGACATACAAGTAGAAAGGAGATCATTGGTGGGGTTGGGGTGGGGATGGGGAAGAAGAGCAATGAGAGGGTAAGAGGGAAGTTATGTGAGCAATGTACAATGAAATGCATATATGGAAATGTCATAATGAAATACATGTCAGAATGAAACCCATTAAGTTGTACATTAAAAATTTCCAATAAAAAAGAAGCACAAAAAGGAATTTTTTTGACAAGCTATATAATTTACTGTATATACTGAGGGTGATAAGAGAGTGAGCCTTAGGAATGGGTAGAAAGCAAGGGAGATTTGGAATTATAGATAGCAAGTGCTATTCAGTAGTTGTATGGGAGCCCCAATATTGAAACAATAATTTCCAGTTCTTTGCAGTCTTTTGGTTACTTAAACCAAGATTCAGATTTTAGGGAGAGTATCCAGTTGGCTAAAACTGAGAAAGACTCCCAGTCTTCCTAGGATACATCTTAACTAAACAATGGGGAAGAAGATTTTTGGATACTATTATCAGAAATTCATGGAGTGGTTGGGCCATTGGAAACAGGAGAAGTATAGTGAATTGGTTCTCATCTTTGTCTAGAATGTGCCTTCTCCACAAAATCTGACAATGACTTTCAAATGAAAGTGCATATTGAAATTGATCTTTACATGAAAATGATTAACTTGATCCACAAAACATACAGTAAAAGCAAACGATAAAGAAAGGAAGCTAATAGAGGAAATTGATTAATTTGAAGTGCTGTGTATCTCTTTCGCTTTCCTGCATATTGCAAGACAGAATTAGTGGCAGCATTGGCTCCAGTGGTCTGCCCAGCCTGCAGTGATAGATTTCAGCCATTCCTCATTTGATTGTATTTTGTCTGAATAGAAGGATAAAGCAGTTTTAAGTTTGCATGTAAGATTGCCTGGTGCTTACAATTAGGAGCTTTTAAAAAGAAAGCATTCTTGATAGAATAAAAGGAATTTAACTTACTGTTTTTAGCATTGTGTCCTGATAAACACTTTTTATGTCTTATATATGTGCTTTATGTATGCAATTTAATAAACAGTGATATAGCAACCTTTATTCTTTTGCCTAATATGTTTTGAGAATCAGAATAATAAAGTATAATAATTATCCATTTCGAAGACATTTATCATAGTATCGACATATCCATAATATGTGCAGATAAATGTTAGCTTTTGTTATGATAATGAGTGCTACAAATATCTGATAGTAATTAAGTACTTATTAAGTGACAAGTTTTACTCTATGAATTTTACTTTTGTTATTTAATTCTCACCACTTAACACTTCAAAAAGGACTATTCTTATCATGATTCCTTGGAGAAGGCAGAGGCTTAGAATGGTGAATATGTTCATATTTAATTGTAGACAATAAAGATTAGTTTATATCTGGGTGTCACCATCTCAGTATTATTGACATGTTGTAGGGGCTTTCCTGTGTACTGTGGAATGTTTAGCACTATTCCTGTCCTCTGCCCACTTGATACTTCGCAGTTGTTACTGCCCAAAATGTCTCCAAACATCACCAGACACCCCTAGGATAGTGCAAAGGTACAAAATAATACCTGGCTGAGAAACACTGGCCTAGTAAGTCTGAGAACACACACACACACACACACACACACACACACACACAGCTGCCAAGGGTATTATAGGGTCTCTGCTACTGATCCCTCTGAAACCTGTATGTCCTTCTTTCAATGATCATTCAGAAACTGGATTCTCATGGTGCCTCTGCTGCCTCCTATTGTTTTCTGAACCTTCTACATGCAAAGCCTGTCAGGATACTGAGCCCTTGCTGAATAAGTGCCTGGGAAAGTGAGTTCTTTCTTCTGCTTTGTTGGGTTGGTCCATCTTACTGGAAACTTCTCACACATTTATTTTTTATTGTGGGGTATGTATAGGATGGTCCCTGACTTTAAAAAAAACTCTTCCATTCAAGGAATTGAAGGGCTATCCATGAGGTGTTTCTAAAAGTCAAGCACTATGGCAGATACTTGGAATTCAGAAGAAAGACCTGGTCCTACCTCTTGTGGAGCCTATGGTCTCATCAGGGACAAATAGAATAACAAGGTAATACCAGCTTTATGGTGAAGTGAGCAACTAAAAGCTATTTGTAGAGGTCCTGTAGGTGTATCTAAGTGGGTCACAGAAGGCCAACCTGACAAGGTGACTTTTAAACCTTGTCTTAAAAATAAAGGATTTTACTCCAGATAAAGAAGAGGAACTTGGCTACTGCCACGTCTTGAAGCAGCCACTTATATACTTGGTAACTTGAAATGATAGTGTGGTTTTGTTTGTTTGTATTTTGGTTCAGTTTAAAATGCACTTTGTTTGGTTAAGTGATGGATGACCTCAAATTTTTAAGTTTAAGATCTGAAGTTTTGAATTGTTTTCATTGTTCTGATGGCTTACCATGTATTAAAAGTCTTTTTGCTTCTCGAATTATCTTAATTTTATTGCTGCTGGGCTTTTGCTGCCACCAAGGGAATTCTGAGTTTAATAATCCTCCCTCTTTAGACAGATTAACGATTTAGATTATAGTCATGTAGGTGTTAAAAAAAATTAGCCCCTAAATGAGCTGCTCTCTTTTGCTATACCAGAAGAAATCTTTGTTGAAGGGCACATTATTTTTTTTTACACTGATACATTACGGTATTAGAAAAGATTTTTAATTCACTTTGATATATATATTCTTGACTAGGATGATTTTGTTGTTGTTAGGTGCTGTCGACAAAGGTCCAACTCATAGTGACCCTATGTACAACAGTACAAAATACTCCCTGACACTGTGCCATGCCTGGCACTATGTCAGTGCTTCTCTGCTGTTTCTAGGGTTTTCAATGGCTGATTGCTTCAAGTTTACTTCAGGAGAGGATTGCCACGTCTTTCTCCAATTTTCTGCAGTGCTGGGGATCAAACCCAGGGCCTCAGAGAACGCAAAGCGGCCCTCTACCAGCTGAGCCAAAGCCTTGCCCCTTGACTAGGATAGATGAATTTTAAAAAGTTTAAGTATAATTATCTTAAAGGAGCCAGTACTGCCAAATAGATCTGTAAACACAATCCTTTGTCCTCACCACTTGAATCCTTTGTCCCCTGATACCTCTTGTTTTCAGCATTGTATGTGTTGTGCTACCAAAAGAAGCTTAGGAATTATTGACCACAGCAGTCTAGGCAAGAAGGCACATATCCATTCCTATTGGGTGTCACTGGATGGCTCTCAAGAAAAGAGGTTAAGCACTGTATAGGTCAAGGTATATTGAAAGGAAATCCTGACAGCGCCAGCATATGTGACTTTTTTTTTGAACCAGCATTCTTGAAACTGCCTAAAGACAAACCTAATTGCTTTTTTTTTTTTCTTTGCCCAGCTCTATTGTTACAGTTGTACTTTCTCACACTGGTCATTTCAATGCCTCTTTTTCTGTCTTTGTCTATCTGGGCTTTTATTTTTAAAGGAAGTAAGTACCACTTAAGGAAGACTTGGACTATAGGCTCACATTATCCTCTGTGTATGCTTTGTGTGCAGAAGCAGGAAATCAGTCTAAACCTTTGTATGGTATTGTAAGTGACTCTGTGAAGTAAGAATTGAGTTCTGGGCATGAGCATCACTACACAAAAGTGGTCCTTGAAAGTAAGTCATTGTCCCAAGTGTTGGTATGACAGCCAGTGAAGTCAATAAAGACATGGGGCCATGAAGGCATTCTTTTTATTCCATTGATTGAACATCTACTGTGTGCCAGGTACTGTGCTTAGAGGATACAGTGATTATTAATAATCTCAACCATCAAATAATTAAAAATCTGTGGTCTTACTTTGAACTCTTTATAGTTCTCAGTGCTCCTGCTACTTTATTTCAGGTGAAATACTGTATTTTCTAACCAGCATAAGGCATTTTGTCCTGAAATTTAGAAAATTTGGAAAAGTTATCTGTCAGAAGTATGGGACATATTGTTTTAGTCACAGGTTATGGGGAAAGAAGAATATAATTAATTATTTTGGAAAATAAAGCTTATTTTCCCCTATCTTGGTGAATAGAGGAGCCAGTTTTTAGAATTTGTATCCTCTAAAGAAAGACACTATTTTTCAAATATGATTAGTTTTACGAGAGACAATAGCTGTAATTAAAGTTTATAGCAATTAATATCATGGCCAAAAACACTGGGAAACTTAAATGGAGGCCACAGTGGAGTCCAGTGAGACTCTTGATGTTGGAATTTACTTCACGGTTGACTTCTGCCACACATATGCTCTTTGAAAAACTTCCTCCCTGTTTTCCAACTGGTTGCAAGTTATTCTTAGATTTAGATGGGTAAACAAAAACCTTGAGTGACAAGACCAGATGCACTTTACCTCAGTTATGAATACAGACTGATGCGGATGTCCAAGGCATTTTCTTTTTTCTTTGTAAACTCTTCTTTAAGTAGAATGCAAGATGATAAAGATCAGGAGATAGGAGGAGTTGGCAGTGATGTGGGAAACAATAGCCCCTTAATAAGACTCTTAGTAATCAGGCAGGCATTTGTGCCTGCAGTTAGGGATGTGGAAGTGACAGACTGACCATTTTGAAGGTTGTCATCATTACGGATTGGCATGTTTCTAATTACACATGAAATGAAAGGCTTCAGAGAAGAAATGACCCAGAACACTCAACTGTTTAAGTATCTGATTAAGGCAAGTGAGCCTCCTAAAGACAATCTGCAAGATTGTGCTTGTCCAAAATTTTTTCAATACTCATTTGAAATCTTTTTATTTTTAAATTTCTTTTTGTCTTTTCTTTCTACCTACTTTTGTGCACAAATTTGGAATGTTTAACAGTAATTGATCAGGGTTCTGGCTGGAAACAGATGGCACAATCAGAGTACATAATGAGATATGTTCTCACTAGCAAAGAGGCTTTTCATTTTATTTTTGTGGTGCTGGAGATGGAACCCAAGATCTCTTCCATGCTAGGCAAGTCCTCTAACACTGAGCTACATTGTCAGGCCAGGGGACTATTTGTAAGGTATAAGTAGGGCTAAGGGAGCCATAAAGAGTGGAGAAACACTGGGGACTAGCAATGGAAGGAAGCCAAGACCACCTCTGAGCCTGGAGGGCAGAATGTGTTATAAGAGGGGAGCCTCTCCAGGAGGATCTTGCAGGGGCTAGAGGACCATGAGATGTTGTTGTTGTTAGGTGCCATAAGGTCGAGTTCAACTCATAGCGACCCTATGTACAGTAGATGGAAACACTCCCTGATTCTCTGCCACACACATGATCTTATTTATGTTTAAGCTCATTGTTGTAGACACTGTGTCAATCCAACTGGTGGAGGGTTTTCCTTGTTTTTTTTTTTTTTTTTTTTTTTTTTTTTTTTTGCTGACCTGCCAGTCTCCCAAACATGGTGTCTTTCTCCAGGGATTGGTCTCTTCTGGCTACATGTCCGGAGGACCATGAGATAGAAGGGAGTAAATCCCCATCTTGTTTCCCTTCCTGGCCTCCATTCTCTTGCTAATGATTTTCATTGGCTGTACTCTACCCAGAAATCAGAGCATAAATGTGTCTGACAAATACTTAGAAAATAACTTTCCAGAAGCTGAGCCTGATAGTGCACCCGTATAATACCAGTACTCTGGAGGCTAAGGCAAGAGGATCACAAGTTTGAGGCCAGCCTGGGCTACATAGTGAGACTTTGTCTCAAAATAAAGAAAGATAAAGCCAAAGAAAGTAACTTTCCAAGTGTCAAAACACAAAATTACAACAATTTAATGTAAAGATATTTGTTGGCTTTGCTTTTGATACTAGAATCACCACAGTCAGTAGCACTTCATTCTATGAAAAGAAGGCTTCCAGTGAGCTGAGCAGCAGAGGTTGATTTTATATACAGGAAAGGACTGAGGAAAACAGAAACAAAAAGAAATCCCAAAAAGCAGTTTTGTCATTTCAAAGTTATTTTCTTGGTGAGGTGGAGACAAGGAGACAAACTAATAGAAAAATAACTTATTAGTGTCAGACGACTCTTTGTTTTTGTTGTTACGTGCTGTCAAGTCAGGTCTGACTCATAGCGACCCTATGTACAACAGAAAGAGGCACTGTATCTGACAGTGCTTCTCTGCTATCTATACAGTTTCCAGTGGCCAATTATTTCAGGAGTGGGCTGCTGGGTCCTTCTTCCATTTTCGTGGTGCTGAGATTCTAACTCAGGGCCTGAGAGTGCATGGAGTAAGCACTCTACCAGATGACTCTAGGTTACCTTTTCTGTGAAAAGATTCACGAAGAGGGAACATCATTATCCTGTCAACTGTAATAATTTAGGAAATTTGACTGTTATCTCTGTAATTTTAATTTACGCCAAGGTCAGATGAGGAGTTTAGCTTGAGTGACTCCAGCATGCATGGCTTCAGCCTGGGTGAGTCTATTTTTATTTTTACCATGATTTTGGGGGGCCTAGAGCAGTAGCTTAATCCAAAGCAATGACCTATTACAATTTTTATTTAACATGGGATACAAAGGATGAGCAGAAAATGGTTCTGGAGGCAATGGAGAATAAGTAGCATGCCTGTCTGTCATAGCCTGAAACTAATATGGAGATCACATGTACAGTGGCCAGTTAACTTACATTTCACATCAAAATAAAGAACTAAGGGATTCACTAAAAATCTTTTGGGCAGTTATTGTAGGTAAGCAAAAATAACCATGGCAAATACATAAAAAATATCTTTGGTCATGAATAGATCCTTTAAATCAGGTACTGCCAAGGGCTACAAAACCAGGTTCCTCCAGGGCAGGGAGGCAGGCTATATAAATGATAGTGCTGAACTGGGTGTTAGGCAGTGGAATGTTCAGTCTGTTAGGAATCTGTTTAACCTTGGCCTTCTGAGAAGGCAGCAGTTGTTATGAGGAATGAGGGATTTCTGTATACATATAATTTTTTTCAGATAAAGAAACCATATATCTAGATTTTTTTTTGTACTTGGGGGTTGAACCCAGGCTTTTCACATGCTTTATAAGTGTTCTACCACTAGATCCCCGCCCATTCTTTATTATTTTTAAAATTTTGATCTAAGTTACATAGGCTGCCTCTGGCCCCAAACTCGCAATCCTCCTGCCTCAGCCTCCAAAGCCACTGAGATTATAGTCATGTGCCACTGTTCCTGCCCCTAGATTCTTCTTTATAAAAAATGAAATCTCATTTTTAAGTGTTGACAGCTAATATACATTTTAGAGACTGAGTTTAGACTAACAGACTTCTCTCATTAATGTTTGAAGGCCCGTAAGTTTTTAGTCTTTTGAGCTCTCTTTCTAATGTTCCAAACAAAATGGTGGAATCCTACTTAGTGTGGAAGACCAGCTCCCTATTCCAAATATCTTCAAACATTTGTGAGGTTCAGTTTCAGTTAGCTCCTGCTTGGGACTCTTACTTCTGTGCACATACTGGCAGTTTGGCTCAGCCACTCACCTTTGGCAACAAACAAGTGCCTTTTACCTGTTCCTCCAATCCCCTAAAGCACTACTCACCCAAGGTCCTTGTTTCTAATGGTCATTCCTAGGGATGTGGAATAACAGAGAGTAATTAAATGACAAAGCAGGGACTTGTTTCTAGGAAAAAGCCTGATATTCCAAGTTCGTCCAGTCTCATACATAAAGTTTTTCCTGCAGCTCTTTTCTTAGGCCCAGGGTGCTGCCAAGGTCCTCCAGCCCCTGCTTCCTATCACAGTACTTCTTTTATCTCTTGTATTTTGCAGATCTCTATGCTGTGCTGTCCCCTCTCCTCTCCCTACCCTGCTGTAACATTCTGAGAAAACTCCTGAATTTCTATTCTGTATATTCCAATGAATGTTCCCCCTTTTCTAACTTCTATCCTAGAACTGGGTCTTACAGCCCACTAAAACAAGAAATCCTACCCTAAAGAACATTCATTTCTCTCTCCAGAGTACTGCCACCCTCCTACAGCAAACAGCTCCTCACTGCACCTTCTGTAATACACCTCTTTTGTCCTCTTACTGTAATGGAACCCACTGTCTCAGCCAAGTTGCCCAAAGCAGGAAGCAAGAGAATACTCTGAGCAAAGAAAAAGGCTCTACTTAAAAAGAAACCTGAGAATCTGTAAGGTTTCTTAATGGGTGACACTGTAGACAGCTTGCCAAGCTGAGCTTTACAAAACCTTTTCTTTTAGAAGGTAAGAAAACAAATTATATTTATGTATCATAGCTGATGAGGTAGGGACTGGTTTCAAGGCTAAAAGGTGATTGCAATTACCCACACAGCTGTTGGAAATGGTGTCCTACTTTGTATTTTTGTTTATTATAGGCTAGATGGAGGTAAATTACTACCTCTCTGTCAGCCAATAATCATTTTCCATGAAAAGGTAATTTATCCTCTGAGAAGGAATATTCACCTGCTCACCTTTTTGATTGCTTCATTGTGTATGTGATTGTTAAACAGCCTACTGATCATGAAATAGGTGTTTCTATCATCCAGAACTGAGGCAAAACCAGTCCAAAGTACAGTATGAGCCAGGAGATGGATCAGATTGCATTTTGCTTTCCCCGCCTTCCCATAGTGATCATAGTGGGAGACAGTGAGTATTGTAAGCTGTTGGTTTCGTAGCATCTGTTCCCTTGAGTTCAACTTTTGGGGAAATGAGTGTTTTAGAGGATATCACTTATTCCAACCTGAGGGTTATACAAGGGAGAAAATTGGATAATCATTTTAGAACCTAGAGGGGGTGTTGGAAATCCTAGTGGGGGAAGAAGAAGAGGAAGAGGATTTGGAAACTTTTGAAGGAAAAACCCTTGGAGTTAATGAACCAGGAAGTATAAGAGGAAAAATTTCTTAGTATATAAGTGAAATATCTTAAGATGTACTTTAACTACTTTTAGGTCTTTTATTTAGTTCCTCCTTAGCAAATTATTGCTGTAACAATGCAAACGCTGGCAGAAAGCACATTTTTTTTTTCTAAAACGGCTGGTTATCTGGACCAAAATAGATTTACTAGAATGAGCTTCCATAAAACTGTGTGCTAAGCATAGTAGTTACTTCTTAGGATATGATAAAATTATATTTTTATGTATAGTCTTTCTTCCTTATGCCTTATTTTTAAAATTATATATATGAGCATATAGAAATGTTTCTGTTATTTTTATTATTTTAAAGACCTTTCTTATAGCATATCTATAGTTTATTGATTTTTTTTCCAAGAAAATAGACTTTCATTTCCAATATCTGGTTTATACATTGTTTTCTTATTTAAGTCCAATGAAATCAAATAGATCAGTTCCAGGTACTTTATTTTCCCCTTGAAATCTGATTTGTTCAGTCATATATAGTAATATTAATATTTTCTAACATGTCAAGTATGTAAGTTACTAAGTATCCTTACTAAGTATCCTATATTTCATATCAAAATTATAATTATATAAAACTATTAGATACAAGTTATATAAAGTACATATGGCTCAGAACAATGGGTTTATAACTCATTTGGAGGGGGAAGTTTTGGCACAAATATTTCTGTGTATGACCTTGCGTCACATGTAGTTAAACAGGCAAAAGTCTGTATTTCTTTGTAAAATTTTCAGTCACCATTAATAAACTCTCACACTACAGGATCTGCCTTGCTGTGGATTATACCTGTGGTTTCTACTTTCTCATGTAGCACACTTGCCTAGTGCCTTAGCCTCCCACATTTGAGAGACTGAGGTAGGGGGATGTAGAGTTCAAGGCCAGCCTGGTCTATATGGTGAGACATTGTCTAAAATAAAAGAAAGAAAAAGAAAGAAAGAATGAATGAATGAATTATTGCATTCTAGAATGTAGACAAAGGGATTTTTCACTTTCTCTCCAGAACATTAAAGAGTCACTATAAAAGAAAAAGGCCTGCAGCCTTACCACTGTGGCATTTGATCCTGTCAGATCTTGGAAGCTAAGCAGGGTCAGGCCTGGTTAGTACTTGGATGGGAGACCACCTGGGAACACCAGGTGCTGTAGGCTTGGGAGAAGGACACACCAACCCACTCCCTAAAATCAGCCATGGAAAGCCCTATGAATAGCAGAGAAGCACTGACAATACTGTTTCACATGTTGAATGTAGTGTTGCTATGAGTCAGACACCAACTTGACAGCACCTAACAACAACGTAAAAGAAAAAAAATCTTATCCTGTTTATGTTTAGTTTTGATTCTGGTGGGAGGAGGGAAGCTCTGTTTGTGGTTTGCTTTTTATTCTCGACAAAATCACATATAGAAATGTGGCCAGGGAAATAATGTACTACTACTGCATGAATTGTGGCCACTACACTATAAGTACCTATAAAATGAAGCACACAGGTAAGGTAATTCTTCACTGTTGAAGAGAGTATTCTTCAACTCAAAAGTGTTCAAAGAATAATTTCAATTATAGCAAAGAAAAGTAGGTGGAATTCAGCCATTTGTGTTAGTTCAGGGTCTTTGAGCAGCAGACCTGGGGTCAGAGTTGGACACACGAGATTTCTTAGGAGATGAATCAAAGGGGAGGAACCCAGAGTAGGAAGGGCAGCTTCCGAGGAGGACATGGCCCTCACCTCTCTGGAAGTGTGGAGGAGAGGAAGACGACAGATTTGGGTGGTAGGAGCCTCAGGCTCCCAGACAGATCCAAAAAAAGATTGGCCAGGCAAAAAAGTGACCTTGAACCTGTGCTACTATGAGGGAAATTTCATATATCTGTATTAATAGTCAATTCCCTGGCTATAGGAAATGTGGCCTCAGCATGTCACAAAGGTACATCCAGGACAGTGCAGCTGAGCCATTCAGGCTAATTATGCTTCTCCAGCAAGACCTCAACAGCATTTTCATGGCCTCACTTCAACATGTGTTTCAAATTCTCACTATACATCTAACACCATGTTAACTCTTTCAACAGCAAGGTTTGGTTTAATTGAGCCCTGAAAGTATCATCTAATTTTATTTTAAGCATTAGTTTCTGCAACCATTCCTTCTAAATCTTAGAACAATATGGCTAGGGAGGGTAGACAAATAAAACATACAAAAATGACAATTGCTAGAGTCTGTACTAACAATTCCATGCCTAGTTGGCTTCTCTCTCTCTCTCTCTCTCTCTCTCTCTCTCTCTCTCTCTTTTTTTTCCTGGTATTGGAGATTGAACCCAGGGTCTAGCCCATGCTTGGCTAGTGCTTTACCACTGAGCCACACCCCCCAGCCCCTGTTTTATTTTATGAGACAGGGTTTCACTAAGTTGCACAGGCTGCCTGTGGTCTCAAATTCATGATCCTCCTGCCTCAGCCTCTGAAGTTGCTGGTATTACAAGCATGTATCACTGTGCCTGGCTTTTTTTTTTTTAACATTTAAAAATAATTTATTAAGATAAAATTCACATCATAGAAAATTAACCATTTGAAAGTGAGCAATTCATTTACATTTTCTTTGTTGTTGTTAGGTATTATTGAGTCAAGTCCAAATCATAATGACCCTATGTATAACAGAACAAAACACTTCCCAACACTGCGCCATGTCTGGTACTAAGTCAGTGCTTCTCTGCTATTCATAGGGTTTTCAATGGCTGATTGTTTCAGGAGTGTGCTACCAGGTCCTTCTCCCATTTTTGCAGTGCTGGAGATCAAACCCAGGGTGTCAGAGAGTACAGAGCAGTGCTCTACCAACTGAGATGAACCTCAGCCCCCAGTTGCATTTAGCGCATTTATAATGTTGTGCATTCACTACCCCTTTATAGTCCCCAAACATTCCCATGGCTCCCCAGAGCAAAACCTCTTCCCATTAAGCAGTTTCTCACATGTCCCCTTCTTCCCATCCCCTGACAACCACTAATCTGTGTTCTCTATGGGTTTAGATGTTTTGGAAATCTCAGAGCAATGGAATTAAACAGTATGTACCCTTTTGTGTCTGTCTTCTTTCACTTAGCACCTATGATTTAATCTTTTGTTTACTTCATCAAAAATGTCCTTGGAAGTAATGATTATTTCATCCTGTACAAGAGTGATTTTCTTTCAGCACCATCTTATTTTGAAGTACAGAGGAATTATCTTTGTGCTCTTTTATTTTTTCTTTTTGTCACTCTCTTGTAAACTTTACTAGAAGCAAAGGAGTATACTCTTTTACCCTATACCCTGCTTTCTATGGATCCCCACTTGAGAACGGTAGAGAGTATGCAGAGTAAGCCTTAACCATTTAATGCTGCGTTGGCTGTCAAAACAACATTCAGTGAGACCTCTGCACTCACAGTCTGTTCTGGAAGGCTGGTCCAATACCAATCAGTTTAAAAAGTGCCCAGCACTTTTTTCTCATAAAAAACAATGTCAGTGCATGTGTTGGTTCTGGCACCATATTGAGTGGCTAATTCAGACCCATGTGTGCCACTTACATACTTAGCGACAAGTTCTTTTTAAGATTCAATTGTTGTTCTGTTTTACTCTTTTCTTCACTTTTGCCTCTAGAAAGTTTCTGTGGTGCCATGATAACTGTATGATATATGTTTATGTGTTGTTATTGTTGTTGTTATTGTTGTTGTTGTTAGGTGCTGTGGAGTTGGATTGAATTCATAGTGACCTTATGTACACTACCCAGCATTGCCATGCACATGATCTTTTTATGTTTGAGCCTCTTGTTATAGCCACTATGTTTCTTCTCATTTTGAGTTTAGCCATATCAGTAAAAAGAGGTCCCAGCAGCCTTACTCCATTTCCATCATGAAGGTCAACTCTACTTTGAGGAGGCCACTCTTCCCCAGTCATCTCTTGAATGCTTTCCAGCCTTGGGGGCCTCATTTACTAGCACTTTGTTTGAGGTCCTTCTCTGCTATTCATAGGGTTTTCTTTTTTCTTTTTCTTTCTTTTTTTTTTTTTTTTTTTTTTTTTTTTTTTTTGCAGTACTGAAAGTTGAACCTAGAACCTTGTGCTTGCATGCTTTGCAAGTGCTGTACCACTGAGCTACACCCTCAGCCTATTTTTTTTACTTTTTGAGACAGGTTCTCACTAAATTATGGAGACTGCCTCTGGTCTCGAACTTGTGATCCTCCTGCGTCCACCTCCCAAATTGCTGGGATTACAGGCCTGCACCACTGTGCCTGGCTTCATAGGGTTTTCAGTAGCTAATTATTTTGGGAGTGGGCTGCCCGATCCTTCTCCCTAGTCTATATTAATCTGGAAGCCTAGCTGAAACCTGTCCACCATAGGTAGCCCTACTGGTATCTGACACACTGGTAGCATAGCTTTCAGCATCAGAGCAACACACCCTTAAAACATGTCAAGCACACAGACACATTGGGGATGTTTATGTACATAGGTAAAAAGAAAAAAAAATGAGATTATGCAGACAGCTCCAAGACAGGTCTTTATTGCTCTAAATGCATGCAAAGTATCCCCTTCGTTTCACTAAGAAGTGTCACAGGTAAGCAGAGTGTCGCATACAGATTTTAGCATGGTCTTCATGTGCCAACCAAGTGTTTGAGCACCAACATACTGATTGAGGATCGATATGTTTGAGCATGGAGCAATTTCAGTGCTGAGATACCATTATAAGAACTTCACTTTCTGATGGCACAAATAGATGCTTCAAATCCCAAGGGAATTACCCAGATATTAACAAGAGGGCCAGAGGTGGGCACTATCAGTGCCACATGGGTGTAACTCTGAATATTGAATGAGGGGTTGACCCAGTTAATGTGATAATTGTTGGGGAGTCAGCTTTGCATGTAAGCTAATGGTGTGGTTTGTGGTATGGCATCTGGTGTGTGGTACTTCTACCATCTGTGGTGGAGCTGATGTTATTTACCATGATCGAATCTAACCCTCTGAAGCCAGTGTGTTTTTAGGGAAGAAACTAAACACTGGCACCCTTCCAAGCAAAATGCAATAACTCTGTCCAAGCTGAGGAAATGGACAACAGATAATTTCAAAATTCTGTTGTAAATGAATGTCAGAGCAAAACTATAGTGTCCATTTCTTTGGTGAAAGTAAGCAAATGAAATCCTGTCACTTGTCCTACATTTTGGCTGAAACTGAATCTGGACCTTGGGAATTACTTTTTGTCTAGTATTTAACTGATTTGTGTCTCTGCTTTTCAGCCCCCCTTTTCTCTTCTTTTTAAAGTGCTGTTCTCTGTATATATAGTACAAATTAGCCTTGGGAAGGCTCTGTCTACCTCATGAACCCTTTCTGTTCCTCTTCCTTAGATTCATGACTTAGTCATATTTATTTGTCTCTTAATTTCTTTATTTCTCTTTGCTTAAATTTCTGTTCCCTTTTATTATGGGACAAAGCACAGAAAATGGTTAAGTGTAATGGCTCTGAATTCTACTTTTAATCCATACTGCCTAGCAGTTAGGTGCCTTTGAGCAGGATTTTAACCTTTTTAAGCCTGCAGCTCTACCACTGTGGCGTCCTATCCCGTCAGATCTCAGAAGCTAAGCAGGGTCGGGGCTAGTCAGTACTTGGATGGGAGACCATTTGGGTGCTGTAGTCTTGGGAGGAGAACCTGGTAACTCACTCCCAAAACACAATCAGCCATTGAAAATCCTATGAATAGCAGAGAAGCACTGACAATAGTGTTTCATCTGTTGTACATAGGGTTGCTATAAGTTCGATACCGAGACTCAATGACACAACAATGGCACAACAACAATGGTGACAGTCCTTAATGTCTTTATCTATAAAATAGGGAGGCAGTATAGTGAGGGCTTACTGTGATAGTCTCTATAAAATATCTAAGACAGTTCCTACCATGGAGAAATTGTCCAGTCAATGCTATCTAAAAATAATAACCATGATAATGTGGTTTGTCTGTGTTCCTAATCCCTTTGCATTGTAGAAATTATTAACATCACAGAGCAGTACCAGTTGTCATATCTACACCTTGGCCCAGTCCTTTCTAATCAATTCTGCTTCTTCATTTCACCTGTTTCCAAATAGTAGTATTGCTGTGTGTGCTGTCACCTTTAATGTGACTTCTCCCAAGGCTTCTGGATTCGTTTTGACCTTCTCCATCCCTATTGTCTCATTTTATCACACAACTTCAGAATCATATAGTAGATTTTGAGCATTTCTATGTAGCTCTTTCCTCACATTTTTAAAGTGACCAAGTCCTGTCTGTTCCTCCCTCACAGCCTCTCTGTCATGTGTTTAGTACTCTTTCTATGTCCGGGGCCACAGAGGAAATGTCAGCCACCACACTTTGGGACTCAGTGAAATTTCTTAATTGGTGGTGGTGGTATGGTAGTAATGATTGTAGCACAGCTAATGTTTCTTGAGCTCTTACTTTGTGCCAGGAACTATCCTAAGAAAAATGTGTATCCCCTCACTTGCTTCTCAGAAAAGCCCACTAATATAGGTCTCACTGTTTCTTCATCTGGAGAGGAGAAAACTGAGCCTGAGAGATACTGCATAGTCCACACAGGCTATGGTGCTGATATTTTGTAATACTATATGTGTGGTTCAGGATTTGATCCTAGCCAGTCTATTTTCTTAATGGTGACTTTCCACCACTTCTTTAACTCTTCCTCTTTCTTGGCAAAATGTTCTTCCTGCTTCCAGTATCAATCTTCTTGAGTTGAAGCACCATTGCTGCCAGATGAACACAAAATTTGTAAATGCCGTTTCATTTCTTTTCCGTTTCCTTTTCCTTTTCCTTTCCTTTTCTTTTCTTTTCTTTTTTTTTTTCCTTGATATTCTGAGGATCAGATCCAGGGCTTTGTGCATGCTAGGCATGTGCTCTCCTGCTGAGGTATATCTGCCACCCTTGGTGTGTTTGTTTGTTTCTTTATGAGGTATGGTCATCTTATGAAGCCCAGGCTGACAATGATCTCACTGTGTAGGTCAGGCTGGCATCTCCCCCTCGCTACCCAAGTGCTAGGATTACAGACATGTACCACCACACTTGGTATTTAAAAGCCATTTCTTGATATGAAAGATGGGTTGTGTGGAAATAGGGCATGTTACCAAAGCTTTAAATAGGCATTCAACTTCCCTGAAATGGTATGAAGAGAGAGTTGATCTCTTTCTTCATAGGACATTAAGGACTGTAACTTAGATAATGTCCCCCAAACTCCTGGAATTCCCAGTAAAGACTCTCTTCCAATCACTTTTCTGAAGCTTTTCATCCATTGTTTCCTATCTTAGACTTCTGACCCAATCAAACCAGTCCATTTTCTGTTTTACCCTGATTTACACGTCCCTCCCTCCCTCCACCCTAACTCATGAAGCTTTGCTCACACAATAATTCTGTCCAAATAGACCCTTCTCTTCCTTTCTGACCCATTTTCTTTCTTGTCCATTCACCAGCATTTACTTTCGATCATGTCCCCATTTAGACATCTCCCCAAATGACCCCAAAGTATTAATAAGATAATTCTCTTTCAGGCACCATAGAACACAGAACAGATGGCACGCTCAGAGGTTCACAGGAGTCAGGTAGATAGCAAACTGGAATTGAATTAATTCCTAGCCAGGTGGGGAACTCAAAAATCCAAACCTGGTTCAAAAGTGACTTTATTACACCTCTAAGCCATCATGGCTGTGTGAGGCTGAGAGCCCAGGGCTGACATATGTCTCAATTTTTCAAGAAACAATGGAAATGTAGATACTTGCATGCATGCTTCAGCCTTTTTTTTTTTTTTTTTTTTTTTCTTTCAGTACTAGGGGTTTGAACTCAGGGCCTCATACATATTTTACAAGTACTCTGCCACTTGGCTGCACCTCCACCTCATTTTTATTTTTTATTTTGAGTCAGGGTCTCACTAAGTTATGCAGGCTCTCTGGCTTCAAACTTACAAACTTCCTACCTCCATCTCCTGAATCGCTGGGATTATAGGTGTGCACCATGGCGCTTGGCACATCTGCATTTTTATAATTGAAAACTGATACACATAAAAATAAGTGGGGCAACCAGGCACAGTGGTGCATGCCTGTTAATCTCAGCCATTTGGGAGAGTGAGTTCAAGGCCAAAGGCGGCCTGTGCAATTTATCAAGACTCTTGTTTCAAAATTAAAAATAAAAATGGAGAGGGGGCTGCTGCTCAGTGCTAGAACACTTCCCTAGCAAGTGTAAGGCTTTGGCTCAACACCCTTGTAATGAAAAAAGAAAAAAAAGGTGGGCACTAATTTTTTATCCTTGGTAGAGTGTGTCATCCACATGCTTCAAAGGAAATATTCCATACTGCTGTGTGATGTAAGTTGTCCTTGTCTTTACATTTGGCCAAATTTTCCTAAGTTGCTTAGAAGAAATTGGTCCATGGTTGTTTCCTTTGTAAAGATGATATCTTTTTTTTTTTTTAACAACTAGTACAGAAAGTTTGAGGATAGTTGAAACCTAACAAATATCAATTAATCAAAGTATACTTTATTTATTTTTATTTATTTACTTTTTTGAAGTACTAGGGACGTTAAACCCAAGTCCTCATCCATGCTTCGTAAGCATTCTACCACTGAGCTGCACCCCTGGCCTACTTTTTATTTTTTGTTTTGAGATAGGGTCTCAATAAGTTACATAGGCTTCCTCTGGCCTAGAATCTACAATCCTCTTGTTGCCTCCTCCCGAATTACTGGGATTATAGGCATGTACCATGTCATCTATGTCAAAGCATGCTTTATACTGAGTTAGTCATACATGATACCTAGTTTGGGTGTTACCTGTCTCCCGAAGAGTAATCAGAGTTTTAACAAAATACACTTGTAGGAAAAGGCAATTCTTGATTGGTGTTTAACGAGCATTTGGCTTAGAGTGTACATGTCAATACATATTATGATGCATTGTTATATGACCATTCAATCCCACATATTTTGCCAATAGAGTGCTTTAATTAGGGAAGATTAGACTGAGTTCTCTTCTTTTTAATCTTAGAAATTCAAACTTAAAGCTTTTGAAAAATGTGAGTATCCATACATTATTACTGAGTTAACCTGAAAATTTTAATTTACAGTTTTGAAGAATGAAGTTTGAAGTCAATAACTTGTAATTATATTGATTTTCATTTTGTTTCTTGGGTATTCTTCAAAGTAACAGTGGTTAGAGCAAATGTCACTTTATCAACAGCTTTGCAGCACCCTAAGTGTAGTAAAATATATATATATATATATATATATATATATATATATATATATATATATATACACAGATATATATATACATGTGAACATGTATGTGTGTGCGTGTGTGTGTGTGTGTGTGTGTGTGTGTGTGTGTGTGTGTGTGAAATGCTGGGATTTAGCTCAGTTGGTAGAGTGCTGCGCTGCAGTCTCTGAGGTCCTGAGTTCAATTCCCAGCACCGCAAAAATGAGAGTAGGGCCTAGCAATCCACTCCCAAGACAATCCCAAAACAGTCAGCCATTGAAAACCCTATAAGGGTTGCTATGAGTCGGATACCGACTCGACAGCACCTAACAACAACAACAATGTGTGAAATATGCAGAGTACTTGAGAAATATGTATGAGGTCCTGGGTTCAAACCCCACAACATGTGAAAAGTATCTTAAAGGAGGAGATGAAATACTCTTTAAATCATTAGGTGTGGTCAGCCACCACATTTTCCTCTAAGCTCCCATGAACTTGTGCAGTGCTTGATTTTAGAACAGGAAAAAAATGTACAGAGATTGGGAGGGAGGGTTAAGGGGGATGTACACAGAACCCAAGGAAGATAGAAGGAGAGGCTGATCAGTCAAACAAGAACTATTCCTTCTGACAGGTGTATTGTGGGCTAGAGAATATGTAATGAAAGATATGACAGTAATTAAAATGTGTTTACTTAAGTGAACAATTGCTTGAAATATGGTTGCATGGTAAAGACCTCATTATAGACCATACTTGGCACATAAACATGATACTTACATCAAGGGATAATTAATTTGCTCTTATAGGCAGAGTGATATGTCACATGTGGTCTGCCTCACTTCTTTGCATTGAACAAGTCCAGTCCAGAGAAAGAGATACCTTTCTAGCATTTAAAAATCTTCCAAGCCAGATACTCATTTCAGAAGTTGTTAGCTAGTGTAATTTGAAATATGTGGACAGAAAGCCTATATGTGCAGACAGATGACAATGTGAAGAATTGTTGACAGAATGTGCCCTTGGCTGTTATCAGAGCATACATACATGCCTTACCACGCATTTTCTATCTTCCATTTCTGACAGTGAGCCTTCAAAGGGACCAGTGCCTAAAACTGGCATTAAGTGTCATGTGGAGTAGTAGCTCTCAAATATCACCATGTGTCAGAATTACCTGGGAGGCTTCTTAAATCACAGAGAGTTGACCCACAGCCCCAAAGTTTCTGATTCAACAGGTCTAGAGTAGAGCCTGAGCAATGCATTTTATTTATTTATTTGTATTTGTTATTTTATTTATTTGTTTGAGATGAGTTCACACTGTATGCCCAGACTGGCCTAGAACTCGCTGTGTAGCACAGGCTGGCCTTGAACCTGTGATCCTCCTGCCTTAGCCTCCAAGTGCTGGGATTACAGGCATGCACCATGGCACTCAGCTGAGAATATGCATTCCTAACATGCTTCTAAATGATGCTGATGCTACTAGTCCAGGGACCACACTGTGAAACCATTAAGGGAAAACCAATTTGTGAATGCAAATATATTATCAAGTTCCAAGTTGAGTGCTTTTATAGGGAAGATGGTATTCCAATATGGTAGAAAATAGGGTAATTCTTAGAAACTTCATGCCAAAGAAAGAACACCAGGCCTACTGAGAGCAGAGTGGAGTTAGTGGAGAAGTGAGGCTTTGTGCTAAGAGACTGTGGGTTTTAAGACTACAGGTGTGAATTTTAGACTACCTCCTACATTTGCTAATGAGTGATTTTCCTCAAGTTGATGAACCCTTCTGTACTTTGGTCTCCTCATCTGTCATACAGATGACAATATCCTCTGCACCTTGGAGTTGTTAAGAAAATTACATGAGATGATGCATGAGACTTGCCCTGTACAGAGTATTATTATATGATGATAACAGTAATTTGCATATATGCAGATGAGATCTCAAGGTGTCACCTCACTTCTCAGAGGTAGACATCAGATTTGAGGCTTGTTAACTCAGAAGGCTTGTCTTGTGCAAAAGTTACCTGGGGTATAGTTGAGATGAGGTGTTTTTTCTTTATCTTTTTTTTATCAGTACTGTTAGTGTGTTTATGTAGTGGAAGTGAAGTTTCATCGCCACTGTGGTTAAGAATATTTCAGATGAGGTTGCTGATGGTGTGTATGGGATATTAGTAGGTGTAGTAGTTTTAGGAGTTAGTTGTTACTGTGTGTGAAAAGGACAGCAGCAGCAATGAACAAAGAGAAACAGATTGAGAAATAGAGATGGAGAAAAGGGAGGAACAGAGGCAGATGACAGGGAGAGAGAGAGAACGGAGCACTCAAGGCTGTTGTTATTTCAAAATGCTACTGACTTAAGTTAAATTCAGCCTTTCTCAGGATTCTAATGATCCCAACATATACACAACCGTGCACACCATTAATGCAGAGGAGCGTGTTGTGTACTAGACATTGTCTTCTCATATTTTGATTAGTTTGCGAGGTTTATGGCACCCAGTCCTTCGATAAAACAAAGGGAGGTGAACAAAGTGCAGTTTCTGCCCTCAAGGATAATGCAGAGTAGTGGGAGAGACACCAAAGAATAAATAGGATTTCCTTAAGTAAAAGAGGAGAAATGAAAATGTTACCCAGTAAGGACTTTGCATTAGGAGAAGGACTCGGCAACCCACTCCCCCCCCCAAAAAAAAAATCAATCCGCCATTGAAAACCGTAGGAACAGCAGAAAAACACTGACAGTAGTATTTCCTCTATTGTGCCCCTGACAGCACCTAACAACAACAACAAGGACTTTGCAGAGCAGACCAGTGAGAATCCAGGCTTCCACCCTAACTAGCAGTGGCTTTTGGTTGGGTCATTTCATCTCTCTGAGCCCTCAGTGTATTCTTGGCTTCCACGATGGGTGTAATTCTGCTTTGAAGGATGGTAGATGTACAAAATGTGCTTGGCATGAGCTTCATATTACCTGGAACATATAGTAGGCCCTTTGCAAATGAAAGTGTGTGTTGCTTGGTTGGTTAGTTGCTGCTCCTTTGTGGGGAGAGTACTGAGATTAGGCTACTGGTTTTTAACCAGGGCTATTGTAAATATCACAGTGCACAAAACAAAAGAAATTGCTTGGAGAAGAGGCAAGAAGTGGAGCATGAGGTCACTCCAGCATGAAGAAAGATTGCTGTTTACCAGAACACGAGTGCACCTTGTCCTCTGGGTGTCTGAGAGGATGGTCAGGATGCAGTGGTTTCTGTTCAAACAGTGTCAGAGTGCAGGAAGAACAGCAGTGAATGGTGTAATAACCACGGATGCTTTTACAGACCTTGGAAGGTGACATGGCACTTCAGTAGTCACTGCATTGTCATTAGCGGTGAATTGTTTCATTGGTTCTAGTCTTTGAATCTCTCAAATGTGCTTCCGGAAAGGTGATTCCTCAAAAATGTGCACCTTATATGAGGGTCATGGAGTTCTGGCTTCAGACCCTTGCTATACAGTACTAGTGAGTAGAGGACAAGTGAGGGGAAAGTGGAGAAGGGAAGATTCTTCCAGAGGCTGAAGGACACAGTGGATAGAGTCTCTGGATCCATCCACACTGCCTTGGCTTGAATGATGGCTCTGCTCCATGTCTCAGTTTCCTTATGTAACATTAATATGTGGGCAAATTAATATGTGCATAGTACTTAGAATAATATCTGCTATATTGTTAATACTAAAGCTCTACTTATTATTTCACCTTGGAAGGATATAGATCTCACCTTGGAAGGATAGATTTTGGCATTGATTCTCGAGGACAGAGAAAAAAGCCAGGTTGACTTCTTAAAGTAACACTGTAAAATCAGATCATATGGATATTTAACACAGGAAAATTCTATTGTGTATTCTCTAGGAATAACTACAGATATATGTATATGTATGTCATATATACATATATAATCTATATGTGTATATGTATATATAATAATCATAATGTCTATTTTCTTTTACCTAATTGTTTTATATTACATCTTTATATCTCTAATTTGCAGTAATGCTTATGTTTTCACATGAGTGGTGTTTTATTTATTGTTCCTGAATGTATAGGTTTATCACTCTTTAGAATTGTATACGGAAAACCATATCTATTACATTGTGTGGGTGATGGAAAACATTTTAAAAAATTACTGAGTATGTGGGAACTTAACCAAAAGTGGATGTCTTTCTGATTTTCCTAAAACTTACTGCTGCTTTGTGCTTTTAATCTGTTGTAGTAGATATTTCTAATTTCCATTGTATCCTAAGTTGAATCAAGTAGAACTCACTGTAGGACCCCAGGGATAAGGAAGGTAATGAGTATAAAACACATGTTATTTTGCATGCATTTCTTTTTTCTTTTCAACTTTACCAAGGATCTGTTGTGTTAGCAACTTATCTGTTCATTTTTTTTTCTGTAATAATAGGTTTTGCTCAGAAGGCCACATTCATTACTGTGCAATTAGAGCAAGATGAACATATTTTTGAAAACTGTATAGGGTAGAAGGAAGAGAAGGCATTGAACATAAAATTAGACTTTTTCACAATAGGTTTTCATTTAAATGATTTCCAGGATTTTCTTTTTGCGTAAATACATCCTAGCTTTGTTCATCTCTCCCAAAGATTGTTTCTGTTAAAGCTTTTATATACTTAGGAAATGAATGACAAGTTTGTCTCATTTTTCACACAGTTGTTTATCTATTGAAGGCCTACCATTTTTCATAGTAGTGGGTTTTATATTTTTCTAACATTTTTGTAATTATGCTTCGGAGTGAATGCTTGCTTTATCTTTGCATGTTTTGTCAATTCTCATTGTAATATCAGAACCCAAGCATGAAATATTGACCCAGTTTTCTATGCCAAGTGGGAAGCTTAAAATTCCTTCTGAAACATTTAGCTCATATTTTTAAGAAAGGAATTCCATATCATACACACTCCAACTTACTTCTGAGCCACATAGAGATGAGTTTGAATCTCTTATGTTTAGTTAAGACTAAAATTATATGAAATAAGTGATATGGAAAATAAAAGGCTAAAGCAGAGAGTTGGCAAGAGATGACAACACTTATTTGTTACAAATTACTTTAAAAACATTATTTTGGAAGATAGCATTCAGTTTTTACTATAATTGCTGAAATTATCCACATTTTCTTATGAAATTAAAGCAGCAATATCTTCTTTTATTAGTAATTCTAATAAAGACATAGGGCAAGAGACATAACAGGTAAACACAGCATTTTTTAAAATACACAAATCATGATAGAAAAATCTGAGAAATACTGATTCCTATCTTATATAAATATGTGTACTCCATGAGTAATTGTTGTTAGGTACCGTTGAGTCATGTCAGATTCATAGCAACCCTATGTACAACAGAATGAAATACTCCCCAATTATATTTAAGCCCATTGTTGCAGACACTGTGTCAATCCATCTAGTTGAGTGTCATCCTTTTTCTCGTTGACCTGCCACTCTCCCAAACATGATGTCCTTCTCCAAGGATTGGTTCCTCCTAACAACATATCCAAAATACATGAGACAGTCTAGCCATCCTTGCTTCCAAAGAGAACTCTGGTTGCACTTCTAGGACTTATCTGTTGGTTCTTTTGGTTGTCTATGGTATATTCAATGTTCATCTCCAGCACAATAATTCAAAAGCATCAATTCTTTTCCTGTCTCCCTTAGATGCAGTAGTACCCTCATACTCAATTTTGAAGACCAAAACCATCAACAGACATTGTCAAATATTCCTGATGGAAGAGATGGGGGCAAAATTGCCCCTTGATCAGGACCACACTGCTCTAGAAATTTGGGATGTTGTTGTTGATAGGTGCCATCCAGTCATGTCTGACTCACAGCAACCCTTACAGAGTTCTCAATGGCTGATTGCTTCGGGATTGCCTTGGGAGTGGAATGCCATGTTCTTCTCCCATTTTTGTGATGCTGAGAATCAATCTCAGGACCTCAGAGACTGCAGAGTGGTGCTCTACCAACTGAGCTAAATCCCAGAGATTTGGGATAGGAATATCTAATTAAAATTTCCAGTGATTTCTTCTCTTTTTTTTAACCAATCATAACCATGAGTGGAAGAATAATTAAGGTCATTTATAAGCTGAGATCTCAGACAGTGGTCAAAGATGAAATAAACTGCATTACTTTGACCTCACAACAACTCTCAAAATTCACTAGAAAGTAAATGCAAAAGTGACTTCTACTCTCTACCTACTCCTCTCTTAATAAATATTCCTGTCACTCGGTTTTCAGTGCCAACTCATTTTAGTAATGTAACTCAAATGGTTTAGAATTACAGGAGATAATGAATAGTCTACCTAAGTATAGTTCATTTCTTCAGTGAATGAAAATGCAAATATAGAAATGTCACTACATATGCTTGTATACTGCTGAATTTGATTTGACAAGCTAATCATGACATCAGCAAGAGGTCTCTGGAAGGTAAAGGTGGGAGAGCTGGAAGTAGAGGCAGTCACTGGGGAAGATGATTGCTAATGATAGTTAGGGGCCTGATTCTACATTCTGTACCTAATTCCAAATGCATGTTGTGCTTGATGTGCTTGTCATTTAGAAATTCAGACTAAACAAGATGCTGCATGTATTATGCTATGAGAAAGGCCTGTTGGTGTCAGAGTATCCAAAACTGATTTCTAAGCGGGAGGTCTCTGTGATTGGATTAATGAGTTGTATCAGGGAAGAATATGGACTCTGTATTGGTGCTATTAATAATAGCACAGTTGTTTACTTAACAACAACAACAATAAAAAAGGCAGGAAATAGTAATATTTAGAGGGTAAGGGTACCTATGCAGGTAAACCAGTCATTTAGAAAAGTTTATCAGTATTTGTTATTTCTAATTTTCAGAGTATTTTCAGGTTTAATTAATGAGGAGACTGATATCTCTTGGACTAGACCTAGATTGTGGTTGCGATTAGGGATGATGTTAAGGATTTTAACTATGAGTGCCAAGGGGAAAATACTTTGCTCATGGCTTGTTTAGAAATGTCACATGGAAAGACAGGCATCATTTATAAGATGTGATTTTCTCCTGGTGTTTTATATATTTGGCAGTTTCTTTTCTTTTATCATCTCCCACTCTGCCACGGCCGCCTTTCTTCTCCTCCTCCTCCTTCTCTTCCTCCTCCTCCTTCATCATTTTCTTCTTCTCATCCTGCTTCTCCTTCTCCTTCTCTTTCTTCTTCTCCTTCTCATCTCCCCTCCCCTCTGCCGCTTCTTCTTTGCTGGGGATTGAACCCATGGTCTTGCACTTGCTAGACAAGTGCTCCACCACTGAGCTACAATCTGATCACTATATTTCATATGAATGTATATATGTCTACCACTCCCCAATTGTACATCCTTGAGAAACATCTCTATTCCAAGTATTGTACCTTTTTTTTACTCTAGCCAGCCAATTCAGGTTGACATTTGTTTGCATATGAGCCAAAATCCATTGAATGGTTTTCATTTAAACCCTGAGCAAGGTGACAAATTAAGGAATCTTACTGTAGTCTTGCACTGTGCAATAGAACGTATTTACACTGTTGGGTATAGTGGCTCTTAGGCCACATGTAAGGATTGGTCACTTGAAATGTGGCTGGTATGATGCCGTGGGATTTTTAATTTAATTACTTTATTTCAATTTAAATGTAAATAGCCACTTGTAGCTACCAGCACCCATATTGGACAGGACAGCTGTAGACATTTGAAACACATTTTCTGAAACACATTTCTGTACCTGTGATATGGATTCCATGGGCTTTCTGAACAGGCCATATCCAGAGTTTTAAAGCAATTATCATAGCATCTGAGCCTTTCTCTTTGTACAAAAAGAAAGTCATATGTACCAACCACTAGTTGTGTATATCTACTATCCTAGGAAGTTAAGTTTACAAATGTCTGATTGATGTTCAGAAGTCTAATATCAAACATAGGCATGTCTAATACTGGCGGAGAAAGGGAGTCGATGCAGACAAATACTTTTAGATCTGTTCACTTCCCTGTTCTTTGAAATTTTGTCTAAACAATGAAGTAGTTCTGTATGTATTTTTTGTTGTTTTAGGTGTAGTGATTTTTTTCCACCTTATGTTCCCCTCTAGGTAATTTAGTATAATGTTGTTATCTTCAGGAGGCATCTTTGCAGGATGCCGAGGAACACACCATTTAGTAGACCTAAATTTCCACCATTGAAAACCCTATAAATAGCAGAGAAGCACTGATAATAATGTTTCGCCTATTGTATGTAGGGTCACTATGAGTTGGACACCAACTCGATGGCACCTAACAACAACAACAAATATCTAATCACTTACATATGGCATAAACTACCTAGGTCTTGTCCATGAACTGTTTGTTTATGCTATAAATAATGGGGTTTCAAAGGATATAAGGACCTTACTCATAACTGTAAGTATTAGGAACCATTCTGTGTGGTTCTTTTGTGTAGTGGCTATCTTGCTGATGTGGTAGGACTACTAGGAAGTGCCTCAAGAAGCTATGCTCATCTTTGGGTTTAGAAATACTTTGTAAAGCTTTCATTTATGCATGAGCCAAGGCCTTGTCAAATACCTGTTCACTGTAGAATATCCTCTGATGAATGAAATAGTCTAAGAAATATCTGTCCACCCCTGTCTTACCAGGTCAAGAGACTCATGGTGCTTAAAAACTGGTGGTGATAATTGATATTTTCTTTTTGCAATTCATGTCTTAAAACATGGAAAACACTCATGGAGAGATAACTAAACCTTGATATGTAAATAGATATATACGGGAGCACTTGTCTTTTCCTTTTCTTTACTCTCTTCTTCCAATAAGATTATACAATGCTGACAGATGTTATTCTCAGTGTCAGTGTCCCCTTTGTAAAATAAAAATAGTGAAAATACTGAATCCTTCGGAGAGCTGTGAGGTTTAGGTGAAATAATAGATGTATAGATTCTAGCATAGTGTGTGAACTACACAACTCTTCCACAGATTTTAACTATTATTAGCGATGCTATTGTTACTATCTTAATGGTTATATATTAAACAAAGAATAATATTGCAAATCCAAATAGACAAAGACCTGGAGACAGTATTGGTCAAACAATATTTGGGTAGGATTTTCTTTTATATATTTCCCTTTTTTTCCCCTTAACTTAGGTATTCTTTTGCAATATAGGTCAACCCCTTTAATTCCATTCATTTTTTAAATTGTTTCCTATACCAGTTGCTCTGAACACTACACACATCCTTATCTCTCAAAAATGGCTGTTTGAGAGTTAACATATGGCTTATTGTGACAATAAATAGGACTGTCTATTAAGATATTGTCTGATTATACAAAATTGCACCCTATTGACTTAAAAGTACATTTAATAGTTTTCTTTTTAATGACCTTTTCTGAACTGTTGGACAAACAGTATAATCAAACTAATTCTTGTTGAACCAATGATAATCACATTTCCTAGCAATAGTAAGAGAAAAGTATCTATAACTTAAGTTGAAATGTTAGTATTATTACAGTACAGTTCCCTAATAAAGATTATATAGTCCACTTTCATATTTAAAATTGCATCTATAGTGTTAGAATTAACCAGATAGGCATTTGTTATTCACTGATGTAAAGCAATGTTTTAGAGATGTTTGGTTAATTTGACCAGTTTCATCTAGGAAGTTGGACTCTGATTCTAGGAATTAGCTGGGGGAAATGCTTCTCTTTTTGGATGGAAGGATATGTTTAAATTTAGAATGAAACATATTTCTCATGGCTTCAGGATACCTGTGCATTAATGCAGAAATTGATATTAGGATAAAATCTTGAACAATTAGGGATAAGTATCTAAAACCCAAGTTACCTTTAGCAACTCTCCCCATAGCAGTAATGTGCCCTTATTTTCACTGCTGTGGGATTAAATGGAATTTTTTTTTCATTGTTCAACCAAAGAAAAGTCAGACCCTGCAAGACCAATTTTAGACAAGGCACAAGAGCAATTCTCCAAAGACTGCAGATGTGATGTATACTACTTACTTGACTTATAGTACTTACAATAGGTTATATTCTCCTTCCTGATATTTGCTTTATGTTTTTTTTTTTTGTTTGTTTTTTTTTTTTTTTTTTTTTTTTTTTTTTTTTTTTTTTTTTTTTTTTTTTTTTTTTTTTTTTTTT
>VMDO01017517.1:0-44667 GCA_007922755.1 Pedetes capensis | reverse complement strand
AAAAAAAAAAAAAAAAAAAAAAAAAAAAAAAAAAAAAAGAAAGAAAGAATACCATTCGCAGCAAAATGGATGGAATTGGAGAAAATTATTTTAAGTGAACAAACACAAGCTCAGAAAGAGAAATACCACATGTTCTCACTCATATGTGGGAGCTGAATGAAAATTATATGAAGGAAAAAATCCTATACAAAGGTCACATCATAATAAAAGAAAAAAGCCAACAATGGTATTATTATAGATGGTCTAGAAAAATCATGTAATAGTTCTGACAATATAAAAAAAAAGTTCACTACAGAAAAAGTTTCTATCTTAAACAGAACTGGAACCCAAGGATATATAGAAAAATATTACCATAAAAAGACAACTAAATGGAAGAGAAGCCTTTGATGGGGGGTGGGACTGGACTGGGGGAGAAAGCACACATGAAGGTGGGGGTGGGACGAAAGTGGGGGTGGGACTGGGAGAGGAAGCACATAAGAGTTTAAAGGGGAACTTATATGTATAATGTACAACAAAATGCATATATGGGAATGTCACAATGGAAAGCATGTCAGAATCTATCACATTAAGGTGTACATTAAAAATTTCCAATAAAAAAGAAAATACAGTGTACATTCTCAATAGAGTATTATTCTTCTGTAAAGAAGAATGAAATCCTGTCATTTTTAGGAAAATAGATGGAACTAGAGAATATTATGTTAAGTGAAATAAGTCAGAGGCAGAAAGATAAATATTTCGTGTTTTCTTCTCTCTCTCTCCTCTGCTTTCTCACTCTCTCTATAAAGTCCAATGTGTGTGTGTGTGTGTGTATGTGTGTGTGTGTGTAATACTTTCATATATATATATGAAAGTAAAAGGCTATTAAGGGAGAGGAAGTGGGCCAGAGGGAGTAGAGGAAAAGGGGATGGTACAAGAGGGTAGTAGGGAGTGTAGAAATGACCAAATCATAATATATGCTTGTATGGGACTGTCAGTCTCAAAGGCATTAATTTGCAAAATTAAGATGTCCTAATAATTGAAACAATAATTGACAATAAAAATATAAAATATAATCGTTAGGAAGTCTTTGAGACATTGAAAATTACCAAAGACATGAGTGAAGTCAGGGACAAGATCCTTGACAAGGATCTCTAGGATAGGAGTTGTCCAGTCAGTGGAACCAAAATCAATAATGCCTCAAGATAGAGATGTGTGTGATAATTTTAGAAAATGCAAAATCAGCATCCATGGAGCAGAATATAGAAGCCAAAATGATAGAAAATAAATTTGAGGTAATGGGATAATGACCGGGGAACACATGATATAAGATCTTATTCATTATTCTCAGGATGATAAGAATTTATGGGAAATTATGGAGTTAGAAGTAACATGAAATGATTTAAAGTTAATGAAATAAAAATAAATTACTTAAGCTGTCACAAACAAGTGTTAGCTTAGCTAAATGTAATACTATGAAAGTTATAGAAAATTGATGATATCAGGATAGTTTATAGGTAGAGCTAAGGGGTGAATGGAGACCACGAGAGAAAGAGAGAATGCACTAATAAGTATTTTTAACATTTTGAGGTCTACGTTAGGCTACCATTCACTTATCTAGAAAATATTTGTCTAAATAAAAGTTGGACTTGCTTATTAATATCAAAATGGAAAATGCTAAATATGAATTGGCAGACTGGTAATAAGTTTGTTACCAAGTTCTTCTTCTAATCATTCATGTAGATTATTTTGTTTTACATTAAAGATCATCTTATTATTATTCTTTGCAGCACAAGCTATCAATAAAACTCAGAGTCTATAAGTAGTATATAGACTTATGAAACTGGATTAGATTACACACCCAAAAATTTTTGCAAAGACCTTTGAAGAATTACTTCTTAGAATTTACATCATTTCCTAAATAAGATGAAGAATGTAACTAACCAAAATAAGTAGAAAGAAACATCAAATAAGGTAGGAGGAAACCAAGACAGTACCATAGCCTATAAGTCAAGCAAATTTCACATAATGAAGGAGGAAATAATAGGGGAAAGGAAAGAAAAAAATCAATGAGAAGGTAACTCATGAATTAATATAATTTTTATTATCTATTAATTATATGGTTCTATAAAAATATGTGAGTTGATGTCATCAAAAGTGATGTAACAGTTTCATGGGGGAAATAGCAAAAGGCTTACTACTCTGTACTCCATCAACATTTATAAATAAATAAAAAAAGAAGCAGGAGTTATGAATGCTGAACACTACATGAGTGAATACTGTAAGGCCTGGAAATTGTTCATTGGATTTAGTGACATGGAAGTCATTGACAATAAAAAATAGTAATAAAATTAAATACATTCATTTCATTGAAGTGACTTTAAAAGAAAATAGAAGGTAAAGAATTAGAGTCAACCAGCATATACAAATTTATTGGAATTTTGCTATTAAAAGCTATAGTAATAGTGCAGGTGAGATCATAATCCCTGACTTTAAACTATACTACAGGGCTATAGTAGCAAAACCAGGTTGGTACTGGCACAAAAGACCTAAAGACCAGGGGAAGAGAATTGAAGATTCAGAGATTCACAAATGGATCTATAGCCACCTGATCTTTGGCAAGGAGCTAAGCAGGCAAATTGTAGAAAAGGTAGCCTCTTCAACAAAGGGTTCTAGGAAACTTGGACTTCTACCTGTAGAAGAATGAAAACAGAACCACACCTCCGAATCTTCATGAGAGTTAATTTGAAATGGATAAAAGGCTTCAACATAAAACCAGAAACCTTAAAATTACTAGAAGAAATGATAGGCAACATGCTCTAATACATAGGCATAAGAAAGCATTTCCTCAATAGGACTCCAGTTGCTCAGAAATTGCACCAAAAAGAGACAAATGGGATTAAATGAAATTAAAAATCTGTAGAGCAAAGGAAACAATAAAAAGAATTATGGAAGAGCCCCTGAATGAGAGAAAAACTTCACATCCTACACATCTGACAGAGGACTAATTTCTAGAATTTACAAAGAACACAAGAAAGCAAATCCCAAGATAACAAATACTCCATTACACAAGTGGGAAAAGGAACTGAACAGACAGCTCTCAAATGAAGATCTCTGTAAGGCTATGAAGTACATGAAAAAATGCTCAATATCCCTAGCCATTAGGGAAATGCAAATCAAAACAGCTCTGAGATTCTACCTAACTCCTGTAAGTATGACCAAGATGAACAAAACAAATAATAACAAATGCTGGTGAGGTTGTGGAGAAAAAGGAATGCCCTTATACTGTTGGTAGGACTGTAAATTTGCTCAACTACTTTGGAAATCCATATGCAGGTATCTCAGAAAATTAAAAATATAACTGCAATATGACCCAGCTATACCATTACTGGGAATATACTCAAATGGAGATGAGTCATCATACCACAGAGAAACCTGCATCTCCATATTCAATGCAGCACTTTTAACAATAGGAAGGATATGGAATCACCCAAGATGCCCAGCAACAGAAGAATAGATACAAAACTTATGAAACATATACACAATGGAATATTACTCAGCAATCAAAAAATGAAATAATGTCATTTGCAGCAAAATGGATGGAATTGGAGAACATCCTGTTAAGTGAATTGAAGACAAGCTCAAAAGGAGAAATTCCATATGTTCTCACTCATATGTGGGAAAAGAATCATACTTAAAGGAAGAAAAAATCCTAAACATAAATTGATATATAAAAATACATAATTAAATTTAGAAAAGATGGGAAAATATAAAGAGTAGAAAGAAGGAGGGAGGGAACTAGCAGAGGAAAGTGCAGATTGAAAAAGGTGGGATGGGAGGATCAATATGGAGGGATGAATGGGGAAAAGATGATCTTAATGTAAACAGTGCAACTTCATGAGTATATTCAAAAAATGGGAGAATATAACCCAAATACGCATTTGAGTTTTACTACATATCAGCCATAAGGCTTCAAAAACTTAGTGCATTGATGAAAGTGTTGCCAGAAGTGATATAAATGATGCATGATTGAAAAAGCCAGTGCTGTATTACTCTGTACCTCCTTATCATTTACTAATAAAGGGAGATTTTAAAAAAAACTATAGAAAAAGTGAGTAATATTGAAGAGATATCTAGGTTTGTAGAACACTTGTTTTTATTTTACTGAATCATGTATCAGCCTATTTCTTATAAGAATTCTTCACCACAGTACAGAGGGTGCCGCCTTCTCCTTCTCCTCCTCCTCTTCTTCCTCCTCCTTCTTCTCCTTCTCCTTCTCCTTCTCTCTCTCCCTCTCCCTCTCCCTCTCCCTCCCCCCTCCCCTCCTTGCTGCCCTCCTCCTCCTCCCCTTCCTCCTCCTCCTCCTCCTCCTCCTCCTCCTCCTTCTTCTTCTTCTTCTTCTTCTTCTTCTTCTTCTTCTTCTTCTTCTTCTTCTTCTTCGAGTCTGACTGTGTAGTTAAGTCTGTCCTAGAACTCACTATGTAACCCAGACTGACCTTGAACTTGCAGTCTTCCTTCCTCAGCCTCACAAGTGCTGGGATTATATGTGTGTGTCACTGTACACAGCAGAACAGAGAGAACTAATTGCTATATTAATATTTATTTTGATGGTAGGTAATGGATCCAAACTTTAAATAGAGAGGTTAGACATCAATAGATGATAGTAGGATTTGAAATGCACATAATACATGTGCAAGTACTTGAGAGCTGGTAACATTTATGTAGGAAAAATAGTTTTTATTTATCCAATTGCAAATGAGGGTAGCACATAAGGTTTAAAGTAGGTAATAAGCATTGGAGGAAGATTCATTAACAACCTGCATTATGCAGATGACACAACTCTGCTTGCTAGAAGTGAAGATTTGAAACATACACTAATGAAGATCAAAGAAAATAGCCTTCAGTATGGATTGTGACTCAACATCAACAAAACAAAAATCTTTACAACTGGGTCAGTATGTAACTTCACAATAAATGGAGAAAAGATTGAAGTTGTCCATGGTTTTGCTTTACTTAGTTCCACAATCAATATGCTTGGAAGCTGCAGTCAAGAAATCAAAAGATACATTGCTTTGAGAAAAGCTGTAGCAAAAGATCTCTTTAGAGTATTGAAAAGTAAAGATGTCAATTGAAGATGAAAGTGTACCTGACTCATGCCATGGAATTTTTAGTCACATCTTATGGTTGTGAAAGCTGGACATTGAACAAGGGAGACAGGAGAAGAATTGATGCTTTTGAATTATGGTGCTGGAGATGACTACTGAATATAACTTGAACTGCCAAAAGAACCAACAGATCTGTCCTAGAAAAAATGCAACCAGAGTGTTCCTTGGATGCAAGGATGGCTAAACTGCATCTGACATATTTGAACATGTAGTCAGGAGGGACCAATCCCTAGAGAAAGACATCATGTTTGGGAGAGTGGCAGGACAACAATAAAAGGAAAACCCTTCACTCAGGGGGTTGACACAGTTTCTGCAAAAATGGGTTAAACATAAATAAGATCCTATACCTGGCACAAAATTGAGGAGTGTTTTTTCCACTGTACATAGGGTTGCTAGGAGTTGGACATGACTTGATGACACCTAACCACAAAAGCAATAAGGTTTGAAGACTAAAGAAAGAAGAAAATGTATGAGATTATTAAATAAGAATGTGGAAAAATGAATTGTCTGCTTTCGAATTATACTTTACGGATGTGGAATTTTCTTCAAATTGTGAATTTGAATCTGCAAAGAATGGTAAGTTAATAGATGTTTTTAAAGACTTGAGAAGCTAAAAGTCCAGCCTTCAGTCTATGTCTTTCAAAGTCTAAATCAGGCTTTCCCTGATAAATCACCTAATCTCAATGAACCTCAATTTCCTAATTTATTATCATATTGATAACATGTCAAGAGTCCTTAGTGCATTTCAGGTTGTGCAGCTCAATATGTGTTATCTCACCAAACTCTTTAAACTATCTTCTTTGATATTATCTTTGAGCCACTGAGGTTGCTCAGTTTTAGATTGCCTACCATGCATGAGAATTTGAATTCAATCCCAGCCCCTCAAAAATATTATTGTTTATTTTATTTATAACCATTGAATTTTACAGTTGGTAATGAACTGATTCAAAGACTTAGCTATGACATGTCAGAGTATGGAGTATCATTCCAATGATATAATTCAGGAAGCAAAATATTTATCCATGAATGTTTTTTGTTTTCTCACTGAATTTCAGGTTCAGAAGAAAGATAAAAAAATGAAGCACAACCCAAAATAAATGTGACTGATAACTTTTGAGAAAGAGTCACCAAACTTATGTTTGTAAAGCTCCAGATAGCAAATATTTGAGGTTCATTACATTTTCTCTGTTGTGACTAGTAATTTGTCATTCTCATATAAGAAAACCCATAGATAAATTGAAAATAAGTGGGCATGGCATTATTCAAATAAATCATTATTTACAAAAAAAGGTAGAAGGCAATTCAGCCTTCAAAACATAATCTGCTTTCAACTGCACTAAATGGTGGTCTTTGGAGAATTAACTGAAACATGAGTCATTGTGGAAATATTTAACGATTAAATTTAACAGTTTAATAAACATTTGGGGGCTGTGATTTAGCTCAGTTGGTAGAGTTCTGCAGTCTCTGAGGTCCTGAGTTCGATTCCCAAAACCACAAAAATGGGAGAAGGATGTGGCTACCCACTCCTGAGGCAATCCCGAAACAATCAGCCATTGAAAACCCTATAAGGGTCCCTATGAGTCAGACATGACTCGATAGCACCTAACAACAACAGCACACTAAACACATACTTGCCTGTATAATGCACCAATCACAAGGCTCAAAGAGGGTCTTATACTTCAGTAAGAAGCTGCCTTGAGGAAATTGGTGAAACACAGGGCTCCAGGAATTGATTGAATATCAACAGAGATGTTTCAATAAACAGATTGCAACACTGGAGGTGCTAACTTATTTACGTCAAGAGATTTGGAAAACAGCTACCTGGACAATTGACTGGGAGAGATCCATATTTGTGCCTGTTCCCAAGAAAGGGGATCCAATAGAATGATATCATTAATATCACATAAAAGTAAAATTTTGTTAAAAATTTTGCTAATTATCCTGTGCATCATAATTCATTTAAATGTGACTGAAACTGTATATGGACAGAGAGCTGTCAGAAAATCAAGCCAGGTTCAGAAGAGGGAATGGACTCAAAGACATCATGGCTGACAACAGATGAATTTTGGCCAAAAGCAGAGAATACTAGTTAGATGTAAAGAGTGGGAATACCCGAACACATAATTGTACTCATGAGGAATCTGTACATGGACAAGGACATAGGAAACACCCCCTGGTTTAAAGTCAAGAAAGGTGTGTATCAGGGATGTATCCTTTTACCATACCTTTTTAATCTCTATGTTGAGCAAATAATCCAAGAAGCTGAACTTTATGAAGAAAAATGTGGCATCAGGATTGGAAGAAAACTCATTAAAACCCTTCATTTTGCCAATGACACAACTTTGCTTGTTGCAAATGATGAAAATTTGGTACATTTATGATGGAAATAAAAGAACACAGCCTTAAGTATGGATTGCAAGTCACCATCAAGAAAATAAAAATTCTTACAAGTGGGTCAGTAGGCAAATTCATGATAAATGGAGAAAAGATTGAGATTGTTCAAGATTTTGTTGTATTTGTTTCTATATACAATACCCATGGAAGCAGCAGTCAATAAATAAAAAAGACACATTGCTTTGGGAAAAACTGTTGCAAATGACCTCTTTAAAGTGTTGAAAAGTAAAGATGTCACATTAAAGACAAATGAGTTCCTGACTCATACTGTGGTATTTTCACTAGCATAATATCTTTTGAAAGCTGGACAGTGAAGAAGGGAGACAGGACAAGACATGATGCTTTTGAATTATGGTGCTAGAGATGAATATTGAATATGCCATAGACTGCCAAAAGAACTAACAGATCTGTCCTAGAAGAAGTACAACCAGAGTGCTTCTTGGAAGGATGGTTGGCAAGACTCTGTTTTACATATGTTAGACATGCTGTCAGGAGGGACTAATCCCTGGAGAACGATGTCATGTTTGGGAGAGTAGCAGGTCAAGAAAAAACAAAGGAAACCCTCAACCAGATGGATTGACACAGTATCTACAATAATAAGCTTAAACATCAAAAGACTGCATGCAGGGCACAGTGTGGGGTATTTTTTCCTTCTGTTGTACATAGAGTCACTGAGTCAGACTGGACTTGAGTACACCTAGCAACAACAACAAATGTGTTTGAAGCCTAGGGGTGTATTTTGAGGAAGATTAATGACAATGGATCTTTCACTGTAGTATTTTTGATTGCTCCTTTTTTTTTTTTTTGGTTTCTTTTTTCCCCTTTATTAGTAAATGGTGATGGGGTACACATTAACACAGTATTGGCTTTTTCCTTTATGCACCATTTACATCATTTCTGGCAACAATTTCATCAACCCATATGGTTTATGGAGCCTTAATACTAATATGTAATAAAACTTAAATGCTTATTTGGATTATATTTTTCAAATGTACTCATGAAGTCACTCTGTTTGCATTGAGATCATCTTCTTCCCATTCGTTCCTCCACATTGACCCTCCTTCCCATCCTACCTTCCCCAATCTTCACTTCCCTCTGCTAGTTTCCTCTTTCCTTTCTACTCTTTATATTATCCCTCCTTCACTAAGTTTAATTGCATTGAACCTTATCTTTTCCATAATTTATTAACTGGAACTTAATTTTCATTTATAAATTTATGCCCTCTCCCTATGCTCGTTAGCAAGATTAAATGATTTAAATTGTTCCTTAATTGCAGGTAAAGAATTATTCTTTTTAGATATTATACCAAGGTACTTTATCTCTTATTTTTAGCTGGTTTATTTATTTATTTATTTATTTACTTACTTACTTACTTTAATTTATTGTAGTGCTGGAGATTGAACCCAGGGCCTTGCACATGGTAGGCAAACACTCTACCACAAAGCTACATTCACAACGCTTGATTGTGTGAGACAGCTTCTCACTATGTATTCCAGAGTTGCCTAGACATCTCTGTTCTCCTGCCTCAGTCTTCTGAGTATTCTAAGCATGCACCACCTTGCCCAAATCTTAGCTTTATTTTAGATATTTGTAACTTTAACCAGAGCACATGTTCATTTTGTCTGTTGATTTTCTTTGAAACAGTATGATTCTAAATGTTTTTATTTGCTCTTACCATGGATTCTGTCAAAAATTTAATTAGTTTAAATTGTTCATTCATGTTATAAATATATCCCAATTCAAGTCTGTACTTCCTGTGAGTTATACATTTTTAATACATAATATCAAAGTGAGAATAACCATATATTTTATTTTTAAATACCTTCATTTTGACAGAAGTAAAATTTATGAAAGTAATTGGGGAAACCTTTCTCAGGACCAAGATTCACATGACTAATCAAGTAATAACACTATAATGACTTACATTAAATGACTTATAGCTAGATAAGTTCAGAAAGGTATTAAAACCTAATGATCTAACAAGTCCTGTCTTAAGATAAAAATATAAAAGAGGGACTGGGGATGCAGCTCAATGGTAGAGCAGTTGTAGTGTATGTGTGAAGGTCTGACATTCAGCCCCCAAATATTAGAAAAAATGAAAAGAAAAGTGTATAAACTGACATCCAGACCATATTGGTATCCCGAGCTCTATTTCCCTGCTCTTCGGGAGGCACATGTGCTTGAGCTACTTGTTATCCAATGTGTGAAACCAGCTGCTTCACATACTTTCTTCAATCACATCGTTTAAGTTGAGAGAGCTGTTCTTTTCTCAGTTATTTCATCATGATTAGAGGTGGAAGTAGGTTAGGATTCATATTTAAAATCATCTGCGTCTATATAAATATTTAGATGTGCATGCATTGTGAGTTGAATAACTGAATGGTTAAATATTTTTTACTAATAATCAAATGCCTTGATACATTTACAAGTAAAGGTATTTAGTTTAATTCTAGGAAGTCAAAAGAATAGAAATGCCTGTAAGGTAATTTATAATGTCAATTATCATGATGTATAAATAAGTGAAAACCAAAGTGAAAAAAGAAAGGTCAATGTATTTGTGAGGAATCTGAAGTCTACCACTAAGAGACAGTATATTTGCAGAAAATGTACAATTATGCATGAATATGTTTCTGCTCAGCCGGTTGTCTTATGGTGGCTTTCATGTTTCTATGATGCTGAAAGCTATGTCACTGGTATTTTAGATGACAGCATGGCCAGCCCATGATGGACAGATTTCAGCTGAGATTCCAGACCAAGATAGACTAGGAAGAAGGACTTGGCAGCCCACTTCCCAAACAATTAGCCATTGAAAACATTATGGATAGCAAAGAACCACTATCAAATATAGTGCCAGAAAATATGTCCCCAAACTGGAAGGCATTCAAGAAACAACTGTGGAGGACTTGCCTCCTGAAGTAAAGTTGACCACAATGACCAGAATGGAGTAAAGCCCCAGTACCTCCTTTTGGTGACGTTGCAAGAATCAAAATGAGAAGAAACAGAATCTCTATAACACTGGGTTCAAACATAAAAACATTGTGTACATGGTGTAGTTTTGGATGGTGTTTCCTTCTGTTGTGCATAAGGTCAGTAATGCGTCATATCTGACTTGATGGCCTCCACAACAACAATACATGTATGAATATAATATATACATTATATATAAAGATATAGAGATAGATAAAAGTTTATGTTATATACATATTTTGCATACAATAATATATATTTTGATAGTTAAAGAAGTAAACAATGTATAGATGTAAAGGCAGAGGGGGAAAATTATAGACGGTCATGACAGTTAATTCAAAAGTAAGGAATTGATGTAAATTATAATCCCTGGATCTAATGAAATGAACAAAATAGAAATACCTATTTTGAAGCTAGATTTTAGGTGAACTAGAACTTGAAAACCCTAGGGCTAGAAAAATATCCCAGATATTATTGTGATAAGAAAAAACCTTGAAGTTTTAAGGAAATGGGCAAGAATAATTATAATATTGAAGAGAAAAATAATTAAAAATCCAACAACTCCATGAAAAAGTCATATTGAAATACTTATTAAGGGAAAAATAATAGACTTGCAACCTAATTGGAAAGAAAAGGAAAAATGAGGGATAATCAGATGATTCTAACATAAATTTGATTCAAGTATAAATATAAATGGTTATTTGTTCATAGTTTTTCTAAATCATTTAAATAGGAGTTCTCCTCTTTGATATTGTAATATGCTGCCACTATGTGACAATTGCTGTTAGGCGCTATCGAGTAGGGTTGACTCATAACCACCTTCATAGACTTTTCAGTGGCTAATTGCTTTGGGATTGTTACGGGCCTGGATTGCCACATCCTTCTGTTTTCCCAGTGCTAGGGATTTAACCTGGGTCCTTAGAGAGTGCGAAACAGTACTCTACCAACTGAGCTAAACCCCAGCCCAGAATGTTGTATATATTACACAAATTTGCTCAAATAAAAATTATATAAATTTGGATTACTTCTTTTTGTTGTTGTTAGGTGTCATTTATCAGGTCCAGAGTATACTGACCCTTCGCACAACAGAATAAAAAACATTGCTTGACACTGTGCCAGACACATGATGTTTTATTATGTTTAAGCCCATTGTTGCAGCTACTATGTCAATCCATTTAATTCAAGGTGTTCTTTTTTTTTTTTTTTTTATTCACCCACTGCTCTCCCAAATATGTCTTTCTCCAAGGACTGGTCCCTCTGACAATATGTCCAAAATAAATAAGATGCATCTAGCCATCCTTACTTTCAAGGAGTACTCTGGTTGCTCTTCTTTTAGGATAGATCCATTGGTTCTTGTGGCAGTTCATCATATATGCAATAATTATCCTATGCATCATAATTCAAAAGCATCAGTTCTTGTCCTATCTCCCTTATTCACCTTCCAGCTTTCATGCAGATTTGATACAGCTGAAAATACCATGGTAGGAGTCTATGAAGAAGAAGCCGCATGTTCTTCATCAAGGTGACATCTTTACTTTTCAACACTTTAAAGAGATCTTTTGCAACAGCTTTTCCCAAAGCCCTGTGTCTTTTTATTTCTTCACTGCTGCTTCCATGGGTGTTGATTGTTGTTGTTAGGTGACATCAAGTCATGTGTGACTCATAGCAACCTTCATAGCATATTCCGTGGCTGATTGTTTTGGGATTGCCTCGGAAGTGGGTTGTCACATCCTTCTCCCATTTTTGCGGTGCTGGGAATTGAACTCGGGACCTCAGAGACTGCAGAGCAGCACTGTACCAACTGAGCTAAATCCCAGCCCAGGGATTGATTATAGAAAGTAATAAAACAAAATCTTGGACAAGCTCAATTTTTTCTCTCTTTATCATGAAGTTGCTTACTGACCTTGTTGTAAGGATTTTGGGGTGCAGTCCATATTGAAGGCTGTGTACTTTGAGCTTCAGCAGCAAGTGTTTCCAATCCTCTTCACTTGCAGCAAGCAAAGTTTTGTCATCTGCATAATATAGATTGTTAAATACTTTTTCTCCAAACCTGATGTAACATTTTTCTTCATAAAGTCCATATTCTCATATTATTTGCTCAGTATGGATATTTAAGAGGTACAGTAAAAAGATACTGTTGCAAAATACACATTTCCTGACTACACTAATCAGTGTTCCCTTGTTCCTTTTAAACAATTCCTTCCTGGTCCATTTACATATTCCTCATTCAATTAAGTGTTCAGTTAAGTGTTCTGTTATTCACATTCTTCACAATGTTATTCATAACTTATTGTGACCCACACAGTCAAATGCTGTTTTGCATAGTCAGCAGAACATAGATACCCATCTTTCTTGTATTTTTTGCTTTCAGCCCATATCCAACTGATACCAGAAATGATGTCCCATTCCATGCTCTCTTCTAAATCTGGCTTGACTTTCCTGGATATTCCCTGTTAATATACTCTGAAGCTGCTTTTGAATGATCTTTAGCAAAATTTTACCCATGTGATATTAATGATATTGTTTGCTAATTTCCAATTTTCACATTTGGTTGGATCCCCTTTCTTGGAAATAGGAATAAATGTGGAACTTTTCCAATCAGTTGGCCAGGTGGCAGTTTTCCTAATCTCTTGACATAGACAAGGGAGTACCTCTAGTGCTGCAACTGTTTGTTGAATCATCTCAGTTGGTATTCCATCAATTCCTGGAACCTTGTGTTTCACCAGTGCCTTTGAGGCAGCTTCCACTTCTTCCTTCATTACCATTCATTCCTGATCATATGTAACTTCTCAAAATGGTTGGTCATCTACCAATTCTTTTTGATATAATGACTCTGTGTATTCCTTCCATCTTCTTTTGGTGTTTTCATATACTGTACTTTAGGTCTTTAGAACTTGTATATCTTAAAATTGAAAGTTTACAACCTTTGACCAACATCTTCTTACCCACAACTAACTTTCCCTGGCCCCTGGTAAATAAGCACTACCTACTTTTTCTTTCTATGACCTTGAACTTTTTGGTTTCCACATATGTAATAGTTACTTTTATGAATCACCTTGACTGGATTAAGGGATACCTATCTAGCTGACATAGCATTGTTTCTGGGTGTGTCTGTGAGGATATTTCCAATAAAGATTGGTCTGAGACTCATTGAACCCCATGGGGAAAATCTGCTCTCAATGTAGGTGGGGACCAACAAATCAGTTGGCAGTCCAAATGGAACACAAAAGACCAAGAAAAGGATAATTCTTGTACTCTGTTCTGGAGACTGGACAGTCTACTTTTGATGCCCTTGGAAGTAAGAACTACAGATTCCCCCTCATATCAATGGCCTTGTAAGCTCTCAGTCCTTTGCCTCGGACTGAGTGTTATACTGTCAGCTTCCCTGATTCTGGAATTTTGGACTATCACTTAGTTACAATACCAGCTTCCTTCATTCTCCTTCTTGCCAACAGCTTGTTGTACTTCTCAGCTTCAATTATTGTGTAAGCCAATTCACTAATAAATCTCCTTTCATCTACCTACCTACCTACCTATATATCCTTGCATAGATATTGCCATCCTGTTTATACTGTCCCAGGGAGAGCACCAATACCACATATAAATGACAGCATGTAGTTTTTGTCTTTCTGTGTCTCGTTTCTTTAACTTACCATAATGCCTTAAAGGTTCCTTATGGGAAGATGATTCATATTGCTTATGAGAAGATAATTTTTGTTACAGTTTGAGTCACTAGGATTTCTCATTGTTTCCATCACCTTGTTAGCTCTTTAGTGCATGACATTTTCTTCTTCAAATTAATGCTTAGTAACAGTAATCAAAGAACATGTAAAAACAAAGTCTAATGTTTGCATATTTGCCATTTATATATAAAGGTTATGAAATCATAATAAAGATAATTAGGATAGTTATTCAGAGATAAAGCAATCTACTAAGCTATGTCTATTATCTGAATATTTTACATTAAATTTCTTGTTCTATTTTATAATAATAACTGTCATTTTATGCAATAGGAATGTGCTAGTAACTTTAAACATATTAATTAAGTTAATCCTACTTATACATATAGGTTATATGAGTTTATTTTTACTTAGAGATGAATAAAAATGTGAAAAATTCTATTACAACTGAAATGATAGAATCACTTGGCATTTTTTCTCAAAAGTTTATTTTAGAATATACTATTGTATATGGTGATCCACCTAATAAACTATTCTTGACATAACAGATGTTGTCCTAACAACTCATAACAATTAATTATAACATTGTTAGTGCAATAAAAAATTTTGGCTATGTATTCAAAAATGGTATGAACATTTACCAGAAGAATCATTCCAATTGGCTCTCATTGATACAAAGTTCATTGCTGACTTTTATAATTGTATTACCTTTTATAATATTTTAAATATGTTTAGAATCTTTAGTGTAGACGTCTTATTAAAACAGCAAGTTGTATTTGTCTTGGATGTTATAGAAATAGTTAATATATTTAGTCATGCTAATAGTTTATAACTTATATCACTGTGCCAACATTCATAATAGATCTGCCCTATATAGATTTATGCTTGCTAATTACTCACACTTAGTAGTTGTATTTGTGTAGTCTGTTTTACTTTGCTCTTTATTCTCCAGAATGTTCTTGTTGTTATTGTACTTTTCACTCAGAATTTTATGTCAGTGTAAAAGTATATTTTCTCTTTATAACTTTGCATTTAATTGAAATACAAACATTTTGATATATGAAAACAAATATTTTAATTAAATAACAAGTAAAGTATTTTAATTAAATAACAAGTATTACATGAAGATTATTTTCTGTTGCATAAACAAATATATTGTATGATAAAAAAATTCCTTATAAATACTATCTACCTGTCAGCTGTCAAGTTGAATTGTTGTTAGGTGCCATCCAGTGAGTGTCCAATTCATAGCGTCCTTATATGCAAAGGGAAAAACAGTATTGTTAGTGCTGCTCTGCTATTCATAGGGTTTTCAATGGCTGTTTTTTAGGAGTGGATTGCCAGGTCCTTCTCCCAAGCCTATAGCACCTGGTGTTCCCAGGCAGTCTCCCAAACAAGTACTAACCAGGCCTGACCCTATTTAGCTTTGAAGATCTGACAGGATCTGATGCCACAGTGGCAGGACTGCAGGCTATCAAGAGAATAGTTTATTAAATAACAATGCAAGTTGTACATGGTAAGTGGATCCAGTATGTTCATTGCCTCAAGAAAGCCCATAAAAACCAGTATCCTGTCATATTTTATAGAAAACTGACTTCATAGTTTGCATAGAAATACTGTCATTTTGTCTAATTCATGCTGTTTGTTTGTCAGATACTTTCCAATTCTCATTCTAGATAAAATAATGACAATATACTTCAAAAATTATGAAGAATTAATTGAGTATATACTATATGTCTACATTCTAATGACAATATTCACCAGCTTATTGATAAAATTTCTTATATTTCACTTTGGTATCAAACATGTTTTTACTCTAAAGCTTTCTGTAATCCTTACTCTTCACTGAATAATGTATGAGAAAAACATTTTAGTTAAAATTTGGAAAACAGAATTCATATAGATCCAAGTTTAGAAATTTAAAATTTTTTCAGTATTTTTACAGAGTTTTAGCTACAACAAAAATTATAATAATTTGTCTCACTTATTGTCAATAGTATGGGAGAAGGACTTGGCAATCCACTCCCAAGGTAATCCTGAAACTATCAGCTACTGAAAACCCTATGAGGATTGCTATGAGTCGGACATGACTGGACAGAATCTAACAACAACAACATCATTGTCAATAGTATGTCTGGTATAGGAATGCCACACACAATTTGCATGACAAAAGGAAAATTTCATTGGATAAATAGGAAATTCTTAAATGCAGATATTTATAATTCTTACACACTGCAGGCAAATTGATAATAATATAAGGTAGAATAACAACAGATCCTCTGGATTTCCATAGAAAATATGAGACTGTTCACATAAAAAATGAACTTTTTTCCCACTTGAAATGTATGGAATCATAGCATGCTGCACTCTTGTTTGATAGAGACAAAGGTAATTAAATTCAGAAAATATCCAATATTCATATTTTATCATTTCCTTCTTGAGTTGAATGAATAAATTTAAAAAAGTCAAAATAGAAATTTAAATTATGTTAATGGTTGTAGTTATAACAAAATTCATAGAAAGTCCGAAACTGATGGTCAATATTGATTTACCAAAGCAAAATTGAGCCTACATGTTATTATGCACACAGAAGTAATTTTGATCATAATAAGGTCAGATAGATATATTTTGGGCTGGGATTTAGCTCAGTGCGTAGAGCGCTGCGCTGCAGTCTCTGAGGTCCTGAGTTCAATTTCCAAAACCACAAAAATGGGAGAAGGACCTGGCAATCCACTCCCAAGGCAATCCCGAAGCACTCAGTCATTGAAAACCCTATGAGGGTCGCTATGAGTCGGATACCGACACGACGGCACCTAACAATAACAACAGATATATTTTAACTACTTATCAACAGGGGTATATAAAACCATTTTACTTTATAAACACATAATTAAATATAACTTTAAAGTAAGATTTCAATGTATATTCCTTGAATTTACATAACTCTTCATGTCCTTTTTCTTTACTATTTTTCTCAATGAATCATAAAGCCAGATTTAGTGACTTAATTGTGTTTTAGGAAATATTTCTAAATGAAAAATTACTACATAGTGTGTAAAGATTATTGAGTTGAAAAGAAGTTAAGAAGTTTTAAGGTGCAAATATTAATCATATTTTTGTAAATAATAATACTTTTGTCTATCTAGGAGATTATGGATTTACATTTATTTTACAGACGTCAAGTTTAAGATAAACACTGAGGTAAAAATTGATAGTTCTTGGTTTCTTTTTGGATGAGATATTTGTGAAAGCATCTTGCCTAATTTTTCTCACTAATTTGTACATATTTATCTAAAGTGAACTTTATTACCTAGATATTTCAAAATATCTTGTATTTTCCTAATGGAAAGAGAAAGATATAGATAATTTAGGGAATTCTACAAACCTTCAAGTTACATATAATGATCACTTCTCCCTTGCAATAATAATATAAAATGCTTCATTGCAAACAAAACAAAGAAAATTTAACTGCTCTGAATTCCAGTCAAATGTGACAGCCTCCAGATTCTACTAGTAGGTTGTGATATTTTTGAGAGCAGAAACTCATTTTACATTTAGCAACTAAAATAAACAAGAGCTACCCTAAAATTCCTAAGTCAAGGTTCAAAGTCAAGATTTTTGTTTGAATGAAAATTACATGTTAAAAATTTTAACTATAGCCCAGATTAATAGAAAATCAGATGATACTTGACTAGTTTCTGTTATAAGTTAATATTTTGCTGGCAGAGCTTTTTCTTATATGAACTTTAATTAAGTTTATTATATCAAAACTCATAACCTGTTTTTCCTTTAATTGAATTATATTAGTTATGGATTAATTTAGCAAGCTTATATTCATAGGAAAATTAAATTAGTGAACTTTAATTTGCTTAATCATTTAAAATGATATCCAAAAAATTTTAAAATGGCTCGAATGGTTTAACAATTAAACTTAATTAGAATTATCTTTTCAGTGTCACAAAAGTTGCATAATAATGTAGAGTAAATGAGCACTATAAATGTGGATTAAGTTATTTCATTTAAGTTCATTTACTTAACATAAAATAATTTTTCAATTATTTAATTTTCATTAGGTTTTTAAATATATCCATTTTATTTATTTATTTATTATTTATTTATTTATTTATGGTACTTGGGAAGTGAACCCAGTACCTTGTGCATACTTTGCAAGTGCTCATCCACTGACCTGCAGTTTCAGCCTTTTAAAAATTTCTTCTTTTTCAGATGCCATCTCACTATGTGCCCATGGTGTCCAAATATGTTTAGTTATTATTTTTTTAATTTATGCTTGTTTTCCAGTGCTTGACATTAACCCCAGGGTCTTGTGCATGAGAGGCAACTGCTATATCAATGAGCTACTCCATCCAGTCCTTCAGCCATTGGACTTTTAAAAAGCTAATTGAATGAACAGTTTATATTTAAAATATTTTTCCTTTCTAGAAGTATATGTATATGTACACATGTGAAATAGACACAAAATAAAATTGACATAGGTATCCCATAATCTTTATAGTTAGAAGAGAAATTACAAGGGTACATGCGAGTACATATGGTATGCTCTTTGTGGCAGAGGTGTTACATCTTTCTGTAGAAGTTGTGAAGACATAAGTTATAAATATAATATACAAAAGAAACTTTAAATTAGCCCCATTATGGTAACATTTTTTGGAGGGGGGTGGTACTTGGGGATTGAACCCAGGGCCTTGCAATATTTTGCAAGTGCTATACAACTGGACTGCATCCTTAGCTCTTTTTTTTTTTTTTTTTTTTTTTTCATCTTGAGACAGGTTCTTACTAAGTTATGCAGGCTGCCTCTCTCCTCAAACCTATGCTCCTCCTGCCTTTGTCTCCAAGATGCTGGGATTACAGTTGTGAGCCACCATTCTCAGAAAGAAAAAAAAAATTTTTAATTGCACACATTATATAAAATGGCTATGATTATTGATTAAATATTTGTTATATACTTTAAGAATTAAAGAAAAAGTTATGATATGGAACTAGATAGTAGGATATAATTTTTGTCTAATAAAATATGATTTTTGACAAGTGACAACAAATTTATTTAATAAAAAGAAGAAAGCAAACCCTATTATAGCAGAAATCTTATTGTTGTTGTTGTTAGGTGTCATTGAATCAAGTCCTACTCTTGGCGACCCTACATATAAAAAAAGGAAAAAGTATACACTCTACCAGGCCCACCACAATGTCAGTGTTTCTCTGCTATTCTAGCTCCTTCTTCTTCTTTTTTTTAATGGAAATTTTTACTGTACACCTTAATGTGATTCATTCTGACATGCTTTTCATTGTGACAATTCCACATATGCATTTTGTTGTACATCACACACATAAGTTCCCCTTTACCCTCTTGTGTACTTCCTCTCCCCATCCCACCCCCAACCAAACACTTCTCTTCCATCTACTTGTCTTTTAATGCTAATATTTTTCTATATATCCTTGGTTTCCAATTATGTTTAAGATCAAAACTTTTTCTGTAGTGAACTTTCTTTTTACATTGTCAGTACTTTTACATGGATTTTCTAGTCCATCTATATTAATATCATTCTTTGGTATTATTGGTGTTATTATAATTATTTCCAGGACTATTAAAGGTGAGCTGTTCACCCTGAGGTCACCCCTTCCCCATTCCTTCTTGTTCCACCTCTCCACCCCCCCATTCTCTCCCAGGATTTCCTCCTTTTGCTAGATCTCTCCCTCCTACTTTTGCATTCCCCAAATTGTCCCTTCTCCACTAGGCCAACTTTAACTTTTTTTTATTATGTTCCGACCTCTACATAGGTTTTTTCTTTCTTATAATTTGGATTCAGTTGCCACATATAAGTGGGCACATGTGGGATTTCTCTTTCTGAGCTTGTGTTTGTCCACTTAAAATAATTTTCTCCAATTCCATCCATTTTACTGCAAATGGCATTGTTTCATTTTTTTTGATTGCTGAGTAGTATTCCATTGTGTATATGTACCATAATTTTTTATCCATTCTTCTGTTGATGGGCACTTTCGTTGATTCCATATCCTTGCTATTGTGAAAAGTGCAGCATTGAATATGGTGATGCAAGTGTCTCTGTGGTATGATGACACAGGTCCCTTTGGGTAAATTCCCAAAAGTGTTATAGCTGGGTCAATTTTCAGTTTTTTAAGATACCTCCATATTGATTTCCACAGTGGTTGGACCAATTTACAGCTCCACTAGCAGTGTAAGAGTGTTCCCTTTTCTCTGCAACCTTGCCAGCATTTGATGTTATTTGCTTGATTGATCTTAGCCATTCTTACTGGTGTAAGGTGGAATCTCAGAGTTTTTTAAATTTGCATTTCCCTAATGGCTAGGGATATTGAGCATTTTTTCATGTGTTTCATGGTTTTATGGGCCTCTTTATATGAGAACTGTCTACTCAGTTCCTTTGCCCATTTGTGTTGTGGGCTATTTGTTTTCTTGGGTACTTTTTTCTTAAGTTCTTTATAAATTCTGGTAATTAGACCTTTGTCTGATGTATAGGATGCAAAAGTTTTTCCCATTCAGTGGGGATTCCTCTGACTCTTTTAATTGTTTCCTGGACTGAAGCTTTTTCATTTCATGTAATTCCATTTATCTATTCTTGTCGCAATTTCTTGAGCAATTGAAGTCCTATTAAGGGAATACTTTCTTATGGCTATCTGCAGGAGCATATTACCTATCCTCTCTTCTATTAGTTTTAAAGTTTCTGGTTTTATGTTGAGGCCTTTTATCCATTTTAAGGTAACTCTCATGCATATTGAGAGATTCAGGTTTTCATTTTTCTGCAAGCGGATGTCCATGTTTCCCAGCACCATTTATTGAAAATACTATCCTTTTTCCTCTTGGTTTGCTCCTTTGTCAAAAATTAGGTGGCTGTAGGTGTGTTGAGGTATTTATGGATCTTCTATTCTGTTCCACATGTCTTCAGGCCTATTTTTGTGCCTATTCTAGTGTTTTTTTATGGCTGTATTTTTTTTAAGATTGTTCCAGAAGTGACTTGCCATATCATTTCCCTAGTGCTGGAGATGAAACCCAGGGCCTCAGAGTGCAGAGTGGCACTCTACCAATTGAAATAAACATGAGCCCTGAAAGCAGAGGAACACTGTCAAATATAGTGCTAAAGAATGAGCTGCCCAGATTGGAAGTCACTCAAAAGAGGACTGGGGAAGAGTTGCCTCCTCAGAGAAGAATCAACCTTAATGATAAGAATGGAGTAAAGCCCCTGAGACCTTTTGCTGATGTTGCATTACTCAAAAGGAGAAGAAACAGAGTGATTGCAACAGTAGGTTCAAACATAAAAAAGTGTTTTGCTTGGCAGAGTGATGAGTATTGTTTCTTCTGTTGTATATAAGGTGTCTATGAGTCAGACCTGACACAGTAGCACCTAGTAAACCAGATCAAGAGAAGTGAGGTGGGAAACCTAATAAGAGGTATATCCACTTAGTGGCATATCAATCTGGATACAGACTCTGAGGATAGCTTCTTTGGGTGACCCAGAATGTCAACACCTGAGGATGCTTGTTAGTTATTATCTCATCTTGTCAGGAATATTTTATTCCTACATGGTGGAAAGGAGCACATGGTGTATGTTTTCTGTATCATTATTTTTTAAACTTGATATAGCCTTGCTTCTATCCTTTCATCTTTCCCAATATAATTATTTTTGCTTAAAACTTCCACATTATTTTCTGAGAAAACATCTGCCTCCAGATATCCAGACATCAAAGGTTTTTTTTTTTAAATGCTTGTTATTTTTATGCAGCTATTTTGAATAAAAGTTGTAAGTTTGACTTGAATTACTGATATTATTTAGCTTAAATTCACAGAAATGAATTAGGTTACATAACATTTGCAAGTACAACATATTACTATTATAAATTATTTTTGAACACATTACAACTTTTTTTTTGTAGTATTTGGGTGTAGAACCCATGGCCTTGTACGTACTTTGCAAGTTCTTTACCATAGACTGCACTTTATCTCAGTTTTTATCTTTTATTATTTTTTATTTTTTACTTCTTAGTTTAAGTCAAGGCCTCACAAAGTTATTCAGGTTGTCTCTGACCTCAAAATCGTGAACTTCCTGCCTCAGCCTCTCGAGTCTCTAGGATTATAGGCATGCACTACTACACAGGCTTCAAGTTATAAATTTTAAGTCAAATTACAATGTGATTATGTGTGCAAATAAATGAATATAATTTAAGGAAAGCTGACAAGATGATTTACCTACTTGAAGACTAAAGAACAAACAATATGCACTATATATATTTTAATGTGTTACTTATATTCTTACTGTATTGTAATTATAAAATATTTAAAGATATTATAATTTTCCCAAAGAATTTTTGTTTAGAAAGAAATAATTACATATAGAATACTATAGGTTGTGATGGTCATTCCCATGGTTTTCTACTTTTAAAAACATTTCCTATTTTTAAAACATTTTCTTTACCACTACTTTGTGTTAATGGCAAGTATTGATGTGTGTGGTATGTGCTAAGTTATGTATTTAATAACCAACTTTTTTTCTAAGAAAGAACACATTTTCAGTATTTCTGAATTATTGTTTGCTTCACAGCTATTACATTTTGCTGCTCAAATGCAGAGAAAATCTCACAGGAACTTTTTGCCTTACTGTAGGAAAGATAACGGAATTAAGCAAATGTGGTCAAGATATAGCATCATGTTTCCAGGTAGCATGAGGTCAAAGACACTTTAAACCAATTGCAGAAATGCCCTTAAATTTATATACCTAAACACTTCACAATAATAAGATATTTCTTCATAAAGTTTACAATGGTAAGATACTATGTGCATAAGTAAGATTAAATTAATAAAAGCATTTTCAATAAATATGTCAAATTTTATATGAGATTTCACAAGTATTAGAATACTTAAGTTCATATACATATGCATATCTACATATATGTTTAAAAAGGGAATTTTAAAGGTATAAATATATTTTCTACTTTTGTTTTAAATATTATTTTCTTAGACAAATAAGGAAGCATTAAACAAGGATCCTCAAAAGAATTTTTAAAAGTATAGAATCTTTAAAAAGTCTAAAATCAGTTAGGTTTTTTAAAAGTCATATGCCTCAGATTAAGTTAAACAAAAGAGAAACTAGAATATATTCACATACACACATGCATACCAGTACATAGGTGGTCCACAGCTGATAAGAGAATTAAGGAATTCGAAATTAGCTCCAAAGATACTCAAAATGTATTCTAGTAAGAACAGATAGGTAGAGACTTGATATTTTGTGAAAGACAAATTTACATCTAATTAGAATTCAAAAAAGTATCAGTAGAAATGGGAAGAGATAATATTTTAAAGGCTAATCAAGAAAAATTTCCCTTAATAATCAAGAGAGTCCATTCCTCCTTTGAAGAATCAGAATGAATTGAAAGGCTAATGAAGAAAAAATGTACAAGTCCAATATTCTTTTTATGCTTTTAACATTGTGTTCCCCATCCTTATTTCCTAGGTGTCTAACATCATCACTTGTCCCATGTCTTCATCTCTGTGCCTTGTTTACTGCCATTATTTCATATCATGTAACATTGCTTGTGGTATTTTCCAGAACCACAAATCCAACTCATTTGTAAGATGACCACATATATTTCTTTAGCCCTCTCTTCTCTTCACACTTACAAAAATTCTTCATGTATACTTACAGATATTTTTGACATGACATATTTATGAAATTGCCCCTAAATGACTCTCTAATTAGATAAATAAGTGAAAAAAGACCTTACTAAACGAATTATTTTCTTAAGTGTGAACAACGGAGGGAATTAACAAATAGCAAAACCCTAGAAAGTTGTTAGCAGCTAAAAACATTCTGACCCTTATGTGTAAATGGCAAAAGGAGACTAGAGAATATGTGGAGCCATACAAGGGCAGCCTGGTGCATCTGTGATGCAGAAATGTTGTAGGACATGCCTGACATTTCAGAATGGCTTCCCTCAAACTCATAGCAGCACCTGCATTTGGCCCAACTCAAAGTGGACACCAAAAGGGAAAGAGTCATTGAGGGAGGCTCCAATGCAAAACATTAATCAAAATAAGATGGTGGGAATTGAGAATAATCAAAATGTCCTGCTCCTCCCACTAAATCCACTTACCTGTCTATACATGTTTTTCTGTATGCATGTGAAGAAAACTCAGGAAAAGTATAAAATTGCATAGGCTTCCAATATGCTATAGATTTGTTCTGTTCTATTTTACTCCCTCATAGAATTAAGTTACAATGCAGCCATCACCAATACCCTTCAAATAAAATGAAAGAAAAAAATGAAATAAAAATTAAGGTTTTGCAAAAATTTTTTCTCCCACTGTGTGGCTGTTTTCAAAGTCAAAATAATGATATTAAAATCTTCATTGCATCCTTGCATTTTCCCCGTGAAGATTAGTATTTCATATTCTATTTTTTTAAATTTTTGGGATGATCTAAACCGTAACTCTCCCTATGGAAAAAAAAATGTAAGTAGGGTTTCTATATGTTGGTTGTTGTTTCCCATTGGATCATTCATATTAAATAAGAAAGTACTATGAGGTAGCGCTCCTGCATCAATAGCCCTGTGGAATGCCATCCTGTCAGATCTCAGAAGCTAATCAGGGTCGGGCCTGGTTAGTACTTGGATGGGAGAGTGCCTGGGAACACCAGGTGCTGTGTTGTTAGGTTGTTAGGTGCCATCGAGTCGAGTCAGAGTCATAGTGACCCTAAGTACAGCAGATCAAAACACTGGCCAATTCTCTCCCAGGCAAACCATCTTATTTATGTTTAAGCCCATTGTTGCAGACACTGTGTCAATCCATCTGGTGGAGGGTTTTCCTCTTTTGTGTTGACCTGCCACTCCTCCAAACATGATGTCCTTCTCCAGGGATTGTTCTCTCCTGACTACGTGTCCGAAATATGTAAGACACAATTTGGCCATTCTAGCTTCCAAGGAGCACTCTAGTTGTACTTCTTCTAGGACATATTTGTTGGTTCTTTTGGCAGTCCATGGTATATTCAATAGGCGTCGCCAGCACCACAATTCAAAAGCATCAATTCTTTTTCTGTCTCTCTTGTTCAATGTCCAGCTTTCACAACCATATAATGCCACTGAAAATACCATGGCATGAGTCAGACGCACCTTCATCTTCAATGTGACATCTTTGCTTTTCAATACTCTAAAGAGATCTTTTACACAGCTTTTCCTAGAGCAATGCATCTTTTGATTTCTTGACTGCTGCTTCCATGGGTGTTGATTATAGAGCCAAGCAAAGCAAAATCTTGGACAACCTCATTTTTTTCTCCATTTATGTGAAGTTGTGTGCTGACCCAGTCATAAGGATTTTTGTTTTATTGATGTTTAGGCGTAACCCATATTGAAGGCTATGATCTTTGATCTTCATCAGTAAATGTTTTAAATCCACTTCACTTTCAGCAAGCAGAGTTGTGTCATCTGCATAACGCAGGTTGTTAATGAGCCTTCCTCCAATCTTGATGCCACATTCTTCCTCATAAAGTCCAGCTTCTCAGATTATTTGCTCAGCGTATAAATTGAAGAGATAGGGTGAAAGTATAGAGCCCTGATGCACACCTTTCTCAACTTTAAACCACTCAGTGTTCCCTTGTTCTATTCGAACAACTTCCTCCTGGTTCATGTACAGATTTCTCATGAGCACAATTAGGTGTTCTGGTATTCCCACTTTCCGAAGTGTTATCCATAATTTGTTATGATCCACACAATCAAATGCTTTTGTGTAGTCAATAAAACATAGATAGACATCTTCTGATACTCTCTGCTTTCAGTTAATATCCACCTGACATCAGCAGTGATGTCCCTGGTTCCCCACCCTCTTCTGAATCCTGCTTGATTTTCCGGTAATTCCCTGTCTATATACTGCTGCAGTCGCTTCTGAATGATCTTTAGTAGAATTTTGCTGGTGTGTGTTATTAATGATATTGTCCGATAGTTTGCACATTCAGTTGGATCCCCTTTTTTGGGAATAGGCACAAATATGGATCTCTTCCAGTCAGTTGGCCAAGTAGCTGTTTTCCAAACATGTTGGCAAAAACATGTTAACACATCCAGTGCTGCATCTGTTTGTTGAAACATCTCTATTGGTATCCCATCAATTCCTGGAGCCTTGTATTTCACCAGTTCTTTCAAGGCAGCTTCCACTTCTTCCTTCAACACCATTGGTTCCTCTTCATATGCAACTTCTTGGAATGGTTGTTCATCTACCAACTCTTTCTTGTATAATGACTCTGTGTATTCTTCCCATCTTCTTTTGATGTTTCCTGCATCATTTACTATTTTCCCTGTAGAATCTTTCACTACTGCCACTCGAGGCTTGAAATTTTCTTCACTTCCTTAAGCTTGAGAAACACAGAGCGTGTTTTTCCCTTTTGGTTTTCTGCCTCCAGCTCCTTGCACATGTCATTATAATACTGGTTTTTGTATTCTAGAGCTGCCTTCTGAAGTCTTCTGTTTAGTTCCTTAACTTCATCATGTCTTCCTTTTGCTTTAGCTGCTTGAAGTTCGAGGGCAAGGTCCAGTGTCTCTTCTGACATGTAATTTGGTCTTTCTTTTTTTCTTGTCTTTTTAAGAACTTTTTGCTTCCTTCTTGAATGATATCGTTATCTAATGCCACAACTCTTCTGGTCTCCTATCATTTGTGTCTAATGCATTAAACCTTTTTTTGAGGTTGTCTCTAAACTCAGGTGGGATATACTCAAGGTCATATCGTGGCTCTTGTGTACTTGTTCTAATTTTCTTCAGCTTCAGTTTGAACTTGCATATGAGAAGTTGTTGGTCTGATCCACAGTCAGCACCTGGTCTTGTTTTGACATTTTATACAGAGCTTTTCCATCGTCTCTTTCCATATATGTAGTCAATTTGATTCCTGTATGTTCCATCTGGTGAAGTCCATATGTATAGTCTCCATTTATGATGTTGAAAAAATGTATTTGTAATAAAAAGGTCATTGTCCTACAAAATTCTATTATGCTATCTCTAGCTTCGTTTCTGTCACCAAGACCATATTTTCCAACTACTGAGCCTTCTCTGTTTCCAGCATTTGCGTTCCAGTCACCAGTGATTACCAGTATGTCTTGATAGCATTTTTGTTCTATTTCTGATGCAGAAGCTGATAGAAGTCTTCCCTTTCTTCATTTGTGGCCTTAGTGGTGGGTGGATTAATTTGAATAATAGTCATATTAACTGGCCTTTCTTGTAGGCGTGTGGATATTATTCTATCACTGGCAACATTGTATTTCATGACAGATCTTGAAATGTCTTTTTGATGATGAATGCAACCCCATTTCTCTTTAGTTTATCATTCCCAGCATAGTAGACCATATGATTGTCTGACTCAAGATGGCCTATGCCGATCCATTTTAGCTTACTGATGCCTAGAATGTCAATGTTTATGTGCTCCATTTCTCTTTTAACTATTTCTAATTTTCCTAGATTCATACTACATACATTCCATGTTCCAATTATTAATGGATTTTTACCTTTGTTTCTCCTCATTTTGAGTGGTGCCACATTGGTAAGTTGAACACCCTGGGTCTTTACTCCATTTCCGTCATCACGGTAGACTCTACTTGGAGGAGGCCGTCTTTTGAGTGCCTCCCAACCTGGGGGGCCTCATTTTCTGGCAATATATCTGACAGTGTCTCTTTGTTATTCATAGGGTTTTCAATGGCTAGTTGTTTTGGGAGTGGCTCGCCAGGTCCTACTTATTAGTCTGCCTTAGTCTGGATGCTCAGCTGAAAACCTGTCCACCATGGTAACCTTGTTCATGTGCGAGGTTACAGTGGCAGAGCTCTCAGCCTCATCGCAACACGCAAGCCTTCACAGTGCGGCAAACTGACAGATGTGTGGGGGCTCTGATAGTAAAATCATTAATACAAGGACACATATATAGTATAAGAAATAGAGAAGGAGAATAGAAAGAATGAAGAGAGTAAAACAAGAAAGGAAGAAAAAATAAAAATAAAAAAGAAAATAAAAAGAACATTTAAAAAATTAAAAAAGAAAAAAGAAAATAAAAAACCTCACGCATACACACTCCCACCCATGTATAAAATCGCTTGTAGGCAGGTGCGGTGGTATACACCTGCAATCCCAGCGGCTTTGGGGGTGGAGGCAGGAGGATCGCAAGCCCAAGATCACAGGCAGCCTGGGCAACCCAGCGACACCCTGTCTCAAAAAGAGAAAAAAAAAAAAAAAAAAACCTTGTATGTTCTTGTAGGTGCATTGTGGGCACCCAGTTACACTGGGGGGAGGTGATACTGCAGGAAGCAGTGTTCCCTCCAGAACTCTGGATGGCAGTGTTTTCACTCAATCTGCAGGAGCAGTCTGTCTTAGTCTATAGATTTTGCCGAGTATGTAGAAAATGGCAGATTGCCCCACAATGACCAAAGAGATGGTGCCACGAAATATTCTGTGTCTATTGTATTGTTTGAAAAACAGTGGAGACTGTAGGGTCCTCCCTGGGGTTCTCCCTGTCCCACGTAGTTCAGGCACCAATTCCCCAAATCAGAGATTTCCAGCCCAAAGCCTATAGCATGGAGGGAATATGGCTGCTATCGTGGATTTATTATTATTATTATTATTGTTGTTGTTGTTGTTGTTATTTTATTGCAGGGCTTTCCGCCCACTTGGGAGACCACTTGGGAGGACCAAATCCTCTTGTGGGAGGGATGATATTCAACCCCCCTGGAAAGAGTCTGTAGTAGGTCTGCCACGCACGGCAATGACGCTCGAAACTGTTCTTATTGTGTCTAATTGTACCGCAAGACTCTGCCAAAAAGTAGCACTCTGTCCGCCTGGGGCTCAGCCGCCTCCGCAGGCCTCACCTTTCTCCACAGTGCAGTGGAATGACATAGAATCCCCCCTGGTGTGTCTGGGGTCCAGGCATATGTATGCCCGTATGTCTGTGGAGATTGCGTCTGCATGACTGTCCTGCCACAAGAGGAGGGAGGGAGCTGCATTTCAGCTCTGGATGCGTACTGCTGGCACTGGTTTCCCAGTTCCCTCTGCAATTACTCCCCTTACCCTCGAGTATCTACTCTCGTGGATCTGATCCCTATTTTCTCATGTGAGGGACCTACAATAGCCCAGCATCTCAGGCTGCGGGACATATGTCGCTAAAGATGGCCATTCCGTGTGCCACCTCAAAGTGACTCACCCAAAACTTGCAGTTTGTGTCCCGTGGGCAGGGTGACAGTGTGATGTCAAGGTTGCATTCCGTGTTGGGTCCGGCTCCCGTGTGTGTGTGGGCAAAGTCCCCTCCGAGTCTCTGGGATTCTATCCTGCCATCTGCGTGAAGGCGAAATGGTGGAATGGCGGTCCTGCTACTGACCTCTGTGTAGCTCCTCTGAAGCCAAATGCTCCATTTTGTCCATCCAGTTTCATCCTCTATCTCCCAATCTAAACTATCACTGTTTCTATCTATTCAATGTGCGTTCTAAACCCCTAATTGAGGCTTCCCTTTACTCTGGGACAGAAGGCGCATGTTATCTTTCCGCCATCTTGCCGGGAACTCCCCGGGCAAAAGTAGGTGATTGTTTTAAAGACTATTATAAAACTTTTGGACCCGAAAGGGTCCCAGTTCAGGTTTTCTCTTATTGGAACTTAATTAATGATATTCTTCAGGTGTCGAGATTCTCCCCAGAATTAAAAAAGGTTTAAAAACAAGGAGAGGAAATTTTATAAAAAATTCCCCCCGCCACAGTGGTGTAGGCTTGGGAAAAGGACCTGACAACCCACTCCCAAAAATCAATCCGCCATTGAAAACCCTATAAACAGGAGAGAAGCCCTGGCAATAGTGTTTCGCCTGTTGTACATAGGGTCACTATGAGTCTGATACCAACTGGACAGAGCCTAACAACAACAAGGAGAAAGCTCAGTGAGTCTGCTTGGTATCAGAAATATAATCCTTGTCCTAATTGTGAAATTGCTTCCTGATTTGCCATTGCTAATGAGGATCATATACTCTTGTCAACAAAGTTGCTTCCTTTACTGCTTGGTTCAGAAGCATGAGATGCTTAAAATGTGCAAGGGTTTGAGTCAGCTTCAAAAATAGTGAAATCAAGTTCATTTTAATTAGTGGACATGATGAATTCTAACTCCACTAAACCTAGGATATTAGAGAAAGTAAAAATCACATAAGTAGTTAACATATGTAATAATGAGTTGGCACAGTTGAGATCCCAACCTTGGATTAAATGCTGGGGTTATTTTTTGTATGTATGTATGTATGTATGTATGTATGTATGTATTTATTTATTTATTTATTTATTTTGTAGGGAAATTTTCTAACTTCAGTTGTTGTAATTATCCAGCCATTACCCTAACTGAGACTTCAGAGTCAGCCAATATCTCTTTCTGCCTCATATCAATTGATGAAGCATTGGTGTAAACTAATAAATTGAATAGGCAGGAGCAAATTGATATATTTTTTCACCATACAATTAACTCCTTTGCTAGAAGTGATGTTTCAGTACTTGGGCAATAAATAATGCATATGGACAGTAATGCTGATTAAAGCACTATGGGTAGAAAATAAAATATTTATTTGAAGGATTGTAGTGGCATGCATGAGTGTGGTACATTATATTGCCAATAATATAAAAATTAAAAAAGTCTGCAAATATTGTACTTTTCTTTTAAATACTTTATGGTTAATCTAAGCACATTATCTCATTTTATAGAAATTATTCCAATTTACTAAAAGCTACAAAACCCCTAAAAATGTATAGCAGTTCCCTCAACTCTTTTCAGGTTTGTTGCTATTTCTCCATCACTCATATCTTATTAAAGCACCTAAGGTCCTTATGATTTCTTTTCTGATGGATCCAACTTCTATGATGTCATCAATGTAATACATCAACACCAGGTAATAGATTAGTTTGGGCTATCAAGACTAAGTCCCTCAAGGCTTTGTGATGACTAAATTCAAGATAGTTGCCATGATGCTAAGATAAATCACTAAACACTGTTCTCATTGACTGCTGAAGGAAGGCTGCTTCTAAATGAATTTCATGATGGGGATTGTAAAGAAATAGTCTGCTAGTTTAATATAAGCATTTTAAATAAGAAATTTATCCTAAGAAATCTATAATATTTAGAGAAGCAGTTGCTTTTGATGTTTGTTTTCTAGAATTCAACAGCATCTGAATCAGCATAACTGAGCCTAATTGCATCATGAGATGAAATACCATTATGTCTTCTAAATCTTTTATGGTAAAATCAATATCTGGTATCCCCATGGACATCTTCACTGTTGGTTTGGGTTACTATTTTGTGAAGTGCATGTTGGGGGTGGTTAGTAGGCTTTCATTTGGTCCCAGTACATCATAATTGATCTTACCTCATAGGTCAAGGGTTTGACCAAGGGACTTTTCAAGTTATTAAATACATTGAATTCCACCACACAATCTGAGACAAAGAAAAACCAATGATTATTTCAAGGACATAATCACCTGATAAGCAGTATGGTTATAAGCATTACGAGATAGCCTTGAGCCAATATACCATAAACTGCCCGTGAGAAGATTATTCTGATTAGAAGACACAGACATCTTGGGCAAGTATATAGTAGCCCTTTAAAGTTCTTGGTACTTTACTTGTCCAAGTGCACCTCACTTCTTTTATGGTTAGAGAATTCCCTAGGAAAGCTTGGAGGATGATTCTCAGCACAAACTTGTATCTACATTGGTAAGGCCTTCCACAGAATGTCTGAGCTCTTCCTTACTGTATTTGTAAACTAATTCATGTGTGAAAATAGAGTAAAAAATCATGTATCCATTACAGTGACTATCATAATGTATCTGTCCAATAGATGTATAAATGTTCTCCTTACAAAAATCAAGCATCTCTTCAGTAGATTATTGATATACTTGATTCATAGATGCCTTATAATTGTTAGATCCACAGAATGATGAGGGCCAAAACACTCTCCCTGATGATTATTATAATAAATTTACTTACTTTGTCATAGATCATTTCATAGCCCCAAATGGTCTCTCAGGTTTTTATTGTTTATATTGCAGAATTCCACATACTCATTTCTGATCTTAGAAGGCACACCTCTACTTTTCAATTGTAATAGCGTGCCAGAAAATTCCAATTACCAAACAGGGCTTACTCTCAAGGCAAAGTGAGTATACTTAACATGACCTGTAGGTTATCTCTAGGACACAGAGCAGTCATGTGTAAATAATAGCACTATTTTAATATCCCAATTTCTCCAAGCATTGGCACTTTTTGCTCTACAGGGAAGAATCAAGAGTCTTCTTTTCATACTCAAGGGAAATCCTTGTGTTGTTCCCAGCTTCAATTAAACACCTCCTGTCAGATAACATCTGCATAGGTGTTGAGCCAAACTACTAATTCCTGAACCATGATCAAATATATTTGTAGATGTAAATTATAACTAACACAAGTTAATGTTTAGTTCTTACTCTAACACTTTAATCTTCCATTTGTTTACAGGTTCCATGGATACCTACTAATATAAAATCTTCAATCTTTCTTGACATAGGATATACATGCTATTACTTCCTAAAGTAGATTGTAGACTCCTTAAATTTAGCTAATTCTGTTATTTATATCGTTATGAGACTAAATGCAATGAATGACATTGAGAATCAGCAACAATCATAGGGACAACTATTGTAGGGGAAGTCTCTGAAATTTTTTTTTTTTTCCCAGTTCCAAAAGCTTTATTGGTAAATAGGCTTTTTTTTTTTTTTTTTTTTTTTTCTCTGAAATTTTTATAGTAGGGATGATTGATTTCGTCACGCAAGGGAAATGGGCTGCTCCTTTAGGCAACAAAGTTTCAGGCACATATGTGGACTTAAAATTCTGAGCCACTCACATTACTTCCCAAAGGTGTATATCCCAAGTCTCAGCATCCAAATCCATCTCAACCTTAGCTAAATTATTGGTTTAGCCTGAGAACTGAGGCTGAGTTGTACATTTAAGTACGAATGCAAAGCTTAAAACCTTATAATGAATTCTAGGGCATGAAACTCAGCTGTGCGTATCGTGTCTAACTGATTAGTTTAAGACATCTACAAAAACTTTCTGATTCTCCAGGCATGTCTTGCCTTTGGATATTCTTTCTTTTCTTTGCAGTACTCAGGGTTGAACTCTGTTGGGGTTCACTCTGGCTCAGATGAATGATGGAGCTTGCCTCAACGTGGGTACTCAGGGACCCTTGGAAACAGGCAAGAGTCAGTGGTGTCGAAGAAGGACTTGGGGAGCCTTCTTGTAAACAGGAACAGAATTTATTAAGCTGCACCTACCAAGGTGAACAAAGGGGGTGCAGCACAATGATGCTCAATGAAAGTGTCGCAAGGTGTGTCTCCTGTTGCTTCTCTCAGTTCGCCTTCTCTACTCTCCTCCTCCCCAAAGTGGGGGAAGAAAAGCAAACAGCTCTTCATGTCTTGCTTGAATAGACTTTGCCACTTCAGAAGCCCTGGGCTTGACACAGAGTCTTGCTTGTAGTCCTCAGATGTTTTCACTGGTGGTGTTGGTGGTTGCAGGTCTCAGGAGTAGGGTGTGGAGGTCAGATTTGAAAGGGCTTAGAGAGCAAGTGAACAGGGAAGGATCAAGAATATAAGGGACAAAAAGGAAGCTAATAGCTTCAGTGGTGGTTTACATACCTTCTATGAAGGGGGCATGGGCCCCAAAATAGCCAAACAGGGAACAGATTGTGCCAGGTGTGGCTGTTATGTAACTAGGGATTTGAAAAAGAAAAATTTTGATAGAGGGGTTAGGCATTGGCCTGGCCAATCACTGAGCTTCATTTTTCCAACCAATCAGGTGGCTCTGGGCAGCCAATCAGATTAAGGAGGCCACACCAGAGCTAGGCTGTTTGGGGGCCTTCTTGGATCACTTGATGGGAGGGGGTGGAGTGGAATACCAGGATATGGGACAAAGGTTGCTGGCCCCAGAGGATAGATGTTAGTCCTCCAAGTGGGCCAGACAAGCCTTTGTCCCTGGAGTTCTTTCTAGGACTCCCATCACTATGGTCCCAGGTTATGAGTGGGAGGGGTAAGAATAGGTAAAACTTGGATAAGGTTCAGGCCTCTACCTGGGTCAGAAAAATCTCCACCCAGGACCCGTCTAGGTCTTTCTTGGGGACCCCCAAATGATCTCCAACAGAACCCAGAGCCTCATACACATTTTGCAAGCACTCTCCTCCTGGGGGATATACACCTAGCCCAGGTTTCATGCTTTTATTTTGAGTCAAGATCTTGCTAAGATATGCAAATTGCCTCTGGCCTTAAACTTGCCATTCTCCTTCTTCCACCTTCCAAATAAATGGAATTACAGATGTGCACCATCATGTCCAGCCCTTGTATTTGGATTTTATGGACCTAATTTATACATAGCTTTCATAAGCATTCTAGGACACAAGAAGCAGGCATTCTACCACCTGTAATATTTGTTAAGCACTCTTACTATTGTAGAGAATAAATGCTTTAGAGGTAGGGTCCCCAAACCATGGTTCATGAACCTAATTCAGTATATGTACACCCAAGAAGAGCACATATGAAACATATTCATACCCTATTTTGCTAGACTCACTTTGTGGGACAAGGTCACACTCATTAGGTTACACTTATTTGTTTTACTTCAGCAAGAACAGAATTGTGTAGTTGTAATGAAATCAGTTACACTGTATTCCTACTCACAAATTCTTTTTCTTTGATCTATTCTGCTATTGTTCCATTCTGTGACATTTTAAATTTTACTAGTGTACTTTGCAGCACAAAGAATTTTGTTTAATTTTGCAATCAATTCAATCTTTCTGTTACATTTCTGTGATACAGCATTGAATCATATCCGGGTTTTTTTTTTTTTTTGAAGAATATTTAATTTCACTAAAGTGGCTGCTTTGACTTCTCTATCTCCACCCTGGTTACTATCTGATCATTTTATAACATTTTATTTTGAATGTTAGGTGATGTCATTGTTTCTTGAAAGTTCTTGATGTTGCTTGTTGTATACTATCATTTGGAGATTGAAGAATTAAGATATTTATTTAAGTTTTTATAATATAGTTTATTTTCTTCTATCTTTCCAGAAAATCTAAGCAGTCTGCTTATTTTCTCTGGGATTTTACACATTTTTGCTATTTCAACTGTATACAGCCCACTAAATTCAGGCTTTCCATGAGTCTACTGTTGGTGGGTTGTCATTATTTCAGCACTAGAGGACAGCTCAAGTCCAAGTTTGTCCCGCCTATGGAGTTCCTGTGCTATTCAGAATGCACCTTGAGTATGCTTACAATTTTAGTCTTCTTTCTAAGCCTTCTACCTGGGGTTGAAAAAGTACCGCATAGACCATCTCTGGCCTGTTTTCAGGCACTGTGGGATGCTACACAGTTCTGGACCTCACCCTGGTAGAAGATGCGCTAAGCTCCTGATGCTGAAAAGATGCGCTAAGAAGATGCTGAAATTTGGTTTCTCTCTCCCTTTTCTCCTTCCAGCACATAATTACACTGTCTATGTTGTGCTGCCCGGAGTTGTGGATGAAATGGATTGAGCAATTTTTTGATCACCAATACCACAATGCTGTGTAATGTTCTCTGTCTACTCCCACTGAAACTAATGTTGAATGAGACTAGAAACAAGGCCCATGAAGCTATAAGCTTCCTTTTGCTGAGGTGGAGTTGTGGCTCAAAACTGCTATAATCTGCCATAGGTGATGCTGGCTGGAATAGAAATCTGACTGATTGGAATCAGAAATCTCCGCCAGGTACCCTGGGGGGTTCAGAGGCTCTATCCACAATCAATAGCTTGAGACCCTGATGATCTGAAGTTTACTAGCTAGTATTGAGTACACAGTCTTGTGGGACCTTGACTTATTCCCCAGTAGGAGGAGTTTTACTTGTAGCCCTGCCACTCAATTTGGGGAAGGGGTGGTAGAGGGCAATCATGCTGATGCTAAATTGAGTGGCATCAAGTCTCAGCATCAGGGGCCTAGACAGTGCTGGATGTGCACACTGGGCATGTGCCACAGTTGGAAGTGATGCAGGCTGAACTATAAATCCATCTTACTGGAGCACTGGTCTCTGCCTGGTACCAGGGTTGGTCTACAGGCTCTGTCTATGAGTACTAGTCTGGGGTAATAACCTTCAGACTCTGCTTGGTGCTACATCTCGCTACATGTTGATTAGCACCAAGCTTCAAGGCAAAGACATGTATTTATTTCCCTGTCTGAAGAACCAGTGGATGGATTTTTTGCTTATAGCTCTGCTGCCTGAGGTTGGTAGAGAAGTTGTACAGGCAACCCCTTGACTGTCCACCAAAAAAGGGTTCTGAGGCTCAGTCTGCTGGTACTTGCCAGAGGGAAGGCTCCTTAGGGCTCTCAGGAGTCTTCACCATGGTGGAGCCAGTAGAGTCTCAAGTCCTATGTCTTAACCAAATATCCTCTTCCTCTCTAAGAGGAAGGCATTCCTTACCAAGCTGCTTTCTGTTGGGGGCGGTGGTGAAATGGACAGCTCTTTCTTTCCTACATTCTTAAATACATCTTTTCTTTTCAAAATAATGAAACCAGAAACTGTAGTCTCACTTGTTTCCTCAGTTCTTATGAAGGTAATTTGGCTTCTGAATATCTTTCCATTTTTTTTCTCTCTGGGAAGATGATCAATCATAAGAACATCTTATTTGTTAGTTATCTTGCTCCCTATATCTTAAATATAGTTTCTGAAATCTGGTTAGTGCTAACTCTATGAACAGGGAAATGGTAAGTCTGAGATGCAGAAAGAGAGATTCAGAAGGGCTGACAATATTCTATTTCTTTACATCTTCTACAAGGCAATAATAAAAGTTTAAAAAGAAGGGATTTCAAAACCTTCAATAATAAAACTATTGAAAATAATAAAACCTATGGAGTCCAATGTGTTTTTCCTTTGATTTTTGAAACAGTAGAGGAAAGTAGATTATGTGAATTGTTCTTTAAATGTAGTATTACAAAACAAACATGGTTAATTCGATTAGAAATCGAATGCAATCTAAAGATATGAAGTAGCTTAAAACTCAATCAGGCTTTAGAAAGCACAGAAAACAGAGTAGCAGTTATAATCTCAACTGGCTACAGAAATGAATCACTTTGTTCTCCAAAAAGTAATATTTAATAAATCATTTTCTTCCCTTGCTTTTGTCATTATATTAAATTCTTAATGATGCTCTAATGAATTATCAAATACATATTGGCTTTAACCAACATGTATTTATCCTCTTACAGTTCTAGAAGGAAGAAGGGTAAAAAATTGGGTTGACTGAGCTGCTTCTTCCTACAGACTCTAGTGGAGAATATGTTTCCTTGCCTTTTTATGTTTCTAGAGCCAAACTGTATTCCTTGGCTTGTGGCCGGCTTCCTCTAATTTCAATGGCAACAGTGAAGCCACTTTTGTCTTCTTTCATCAGTTTCCCCTCCATACAATCTTTCTGACTTTACTGTGATATCTCCCTCTTATGAAGAGCTTTTTAATTGCATTGGAACCACTGAGATAATGCAGGATGATCTGTCTCCCAATCTGAAGACCTTCACCACTCATACCTACTGAGTCCTTTTTACTTTGTAAAATAACATACTAACCATCCCGAGGATTGCATTACAAGCAACTTTAGTGTGCCATTATTCAGCATACTAATCACTTTGATTAAAATTAAAATCTTTCTTTTAGAAAAAGAATTAATTTAATTTTTATATGCCTAATTTTTCACAAAGAAAGGCAAAGCACCATGATCAAGCTGGCCATCACTCTAACATAATGGTATTTCAGGGATTTCTATTAAAATATACTAGATAAAATTCAGAATAGACCTGCATACTTTTATAAATTGCAGAGTCTTATAGGGGTGATTGGGATAATATTATGTCTGATTCTGTGACCATTTCAAGTCATACTACACAAAATTTAGGGTAGATCTTGAGACTGCTCACACCACATCTGCAGCAAGATGGTAAGTAAATTTCTGTTACTAACATAATGAGTGTTCTGGGCGAAGGCTCTCATGTCTTACAACAGCATGGAAAGGGTACTGGCTTGGATTTTATTGTGATTGAGGCTGAAACGGGGTTGAAGACTCACATGTATGTGTGAGCTAGATCAAAAGGAGGAGGCAGTCAGGCTCCTTCATCAACTTGCCCACATGTGAGAGAAAAGGGAAAGGGCAGTGCAGAGCTTGAAAATGCTAAGCAGTTAAAAATAAAAAAATGTAGTCAGCCTTTTATTAGTTTTCCAAAACTATATCTATATATCTATATATCTATATCTATGTCTATCTATCTATCTATCTATCTATCTATCTATCTATATCTTTTATTTGATCAAACTCCCTTCCTCAAGAGGTGCTTGAAGGAAGTTTCTGCATAATAAAATAAAATAAAAATTAGAAGAATTTTATTATCAACAGAAATTCCATCCTGGTGTCGACGTGGTGATTAAATACTTAATCCTGAGATAAAATATTTAATTCCAGTTTTTTTATTCCCCAAATATTGGAAAATCAAAACCAGGACTATATTAAAGTACGTGCCATTAGGCATTTCTGTCCTCAATCATTTCTTTTATGATCCTTTACTGACTTCTTATTAACCCCCTAAGCTGTTCATTGATGACATTACCAATTCATAGACTTGACCTTTTCATCATCAGCTACTCCACTCAGGAAATTGTGATTTCAAGTTTTCTACACACTGCAAAAGAAATTACAAATCTAATTTAAGAGAAAAGAGAGAGCTTGACAATGAACATTTATACATTTCGTTAAGAAGCAAGAGAAAAAAATGTCAGATCTAATCCAAGGAGTGTACTGAAGCCATTTGATATCAACAATTATTTTTAGAAATAAATAATTGGAGTGACAAAAGCAAATTCTGGCAAAATTATTGGGATAAAAATTTTTGCTGAGGACAATTTAGGTAAATAATTTTTTTATGCAAAATGTATGAAGAAACCCTTAACAAACATTATTGTTAGAGAGACAAGAAGATGGCACATCACTTAGAAAGACAGGTTAAATTAGTTCTTTGTGAGAAAATTTGTTTGGGAAGTTTTGCTTATATTTATTTAAGAGATATGCCTTCATGTGACACTCTCCCTCTAGTCATGGGAATTTCCTAAGTGTAGATATTTGAGAGGTTTAGATATTTCTCCCATTTGTAGCCTTAATATTTCAGTCAAAAATAGCAAAGAATCACATTAATTCCAGTAGCTAAATAGTATATATGTATAATATATATAATATATGTATTATATATTATATATATCTTATATATGTGTATGTATGTGTGTATGTGTGTATATATGTGTGTATACACACACACACACACACACACACACACACACATATATATATATACACATATATATATTCCTCAACCATGAGGTGTGTACTGGAAATGAAATGAGGTTAAGAAAACCTAGGAATGTATAGATGAAGATACTGAAATATTAGATAATAGACATATGGGACTGTTAGGGTACAGAGAAATTGCAAAAACTATATAAATAGTATAGATTAATAAATGATGGGGATTCACAGAAAAGTAGGCAGGTGACAGTGAAAAGAATATGATGTTTAAAGGTATGAATTAAGTAAAATTCAAAAAGTTAAATTCTAAGTTACAATTGTCATTTTTCATCAAGCATTTAAAAATCATGTCTATTGAGTACCAGATTGAACAGCACAGGTAAAGAATATTTTCATTGTTCCAGAAATTATTAGACATGCTGCTGTTGAATGTAAGTAGCAACAGAATTATTGATTCATAGAAAGGAAATTTTTATTACAATCCTCTGGAAATGACTAATGTTAATAAGTGAAGAACTCTGGTGGAGCATTATTCTATTTTCACTAAAACCATCACAAGATTGGGCTCCATGGTACACACTTGTAATCACATTGACTGGAGCCAATCAGGCAGGAAGATAGTTTGAAGCCATAGACAGCCTGTGAAAGTTAGGGAGAATCTGTCTCAAAAAAAAAAAAAATAATAATAATAAAATAATAAAATGGCTGGGAATGTGGCTAGGTGACAGAGCACTTAAATAGCACACATGAGGCTCTAGATTCAATTTCCTAATCCTAAAAAAAGAGAAAAAGTCATCACAAGGAAAAGTATGTATTTGTGTGCACTGTATTTAATTATTTTTGTGTTGCTTGTCATTCCTCAAAATTTTCTTCTGGAATTAAAAGATATAAGATAGAATTGTATTGTTAACCAATAGAGGAAACAGGTTGTACTCACAAATGGTGGCATTTTATAGAAGAAACAAAGCAAGAACATGTAGTTATAGAAAAAATAAAGAAGAAAAAGGCAAAGTTCAATGAAACTGAAATTGAAAAGAGAAATCATTTACAGTTGACATAATAAAAACAGACTTCTTCAAAGAAGTATTAAATACAGAGATTATATTCTATTCATATTTGTAGAATTCCAAGTCACTCAGGGTTGTGTAAATAGCATGAAAACAAAGACACAGAGGCATGAATGTGTAGGTAATATGTGAAGAACATTTGAATTCTATTGAAATATGCACAGCTAGTTTTGTTCTGACATGGCATATGCATTCCTAAAATTCACCAAGCTATTCAAAGCACACAAGGAAACCAGAGGGCTTATGGGAAAATGCCTCTAGGGGATTCCACTGAAGAAAAATTTTGTCATTAACACATAATAATGTCAGTATGGTTGTAGATATTGTCAAGGGCAAAAAGTCATAAATAATACAATGAATATGGGACTTTTTTCTGAAAAAATACCTGATGATTGTGTGTGGAAATGAGTGCTCCAGCTCCTGCTTGCCTGACTATTCAGCTTTTCCTTCAAGAAAATGAGAAAACAAAGCAAAATAAGGAGAAATACAAAAGGAATGAGAGAGAACAGTGGTTTAAAATCAAATAACAGATCAGAGAAACAATGGAAAGTACAAAGTAGTCTGAGAAAGGAGGAAGCTACAGAGCCAGGTAGTTGTTGAAAAGAATTTCTCTAGTTATGGTAAAGTGGTGAAAAGAGTATTATCTGGGGTCAAATGGAAAGTCCTAACAGTAGATGTTGATTAGCATGGCTCATTGTCATCATAAGATCAAAGTACATGTGTTTTAAATCATTTCTATATGACACACTTGCCAGCAGCCTCAGCCCTGTAGCATCCGATCCCATCAGATCTCAGAAGCTAAGCAGAGTCGGGCCTGGTTAGTACTTGGACGGGAGACCACCTGGGAACACCAGACACTGTAGGCTTTCGAGATGGACCCAGCAACCCATTCCCCACAACAATCCGCCATTGAAAACCCTATGAACAGCAGAGAAGCACTGACAATAGTGTTTTGCCTGTTGTACATAGGGTCGCTATGAGTCAGATACTGACTGGAGGACACCTAGCAACAACATATGACACACTCAGTCCAATGTAGCTGTAAGCATTATTAAGTATTCCTTGCAAATGAAATTACACACATGCATACACAAAATTCATATTAAAGTGAAAAGCTTCACTAATAAATCAGTCATATGGAAGACAAGCGATTTGAAAAGAATGTTATGGCAAGACTGAGTAGTTGTTTTCTGAATGGAGGTAAAGAGCAATTGTGTTGTTGTTAGGTATCCGACTCATAGCGACCCTCATAGGGTTTTCAGTGGCTGACTGTTCGGGATTGCCTTGGGAGTGGATTGCCTTGGGAGTGGATTGCCAGGTCCTTCTCCCATTTTTGCGGTGCTGGGATTTGAACTCGGGACCTCAGAGACTGCAGCGCAGCGCTCTACCAACTGAGCTAAATCCCAACCCCTAAAGAGCAATAGTAAGAAATGTATTTTGTAAGGTAAATTGGTGACAAATTGTGGAGCATTTTGAATGTTTGGTGTGTAAGATATTTCATAACAAGGATACCACAGCCAAAGCACCTGTAAATAACATATATTTACTATCTTACCACTTCTGTGGATGTAGATTCTAAGTTATTGACTCCTCTACAAAGCAGGCTTAGGCAGGGCTGGATTGTCATGTGAAGGCTGAACTAAAAAACAATATACTTCCAACTTGGTGGGTTGTTGGCAACATTCGGTTCCTTGCTATTTCTCAAGGTGAAGTCCTTCCTCAGTTTTCTTCTGGCTGTTGGCCATAACTCACTTTTGTTTCTTAGTGAGCTACTTTTAATGTCTTGCTACATGATTGTCCCAAACATGACCATTTGTTTTATCACAGGAAGCAAAGCAAATGGTATCTCACAAAACACATGACAATTTTATGTAATGTGATCACAGAGGTTACATTCATTATTTTTGCAAAATTTTATTGATTAAAATCAAGTTACAGATCAACAGGAGACTATAGTAGGAGTGAATTTGAAAACTTTGGATTAATTCGAGAATATTTTATAGTAGGGCAGTCAAAGTGATTTATATCTTTCATATGGGCAATGCTAATTTTGTTCTTATCAGATGGAATTGTCTTCTATAGTTAACACACACATCCAGCAGGCCAGCATCACAGATTTTGTGGGCTTGATATAACCCAGAAACTGGAGAATATTGGGTGTTGGGAGGTGAGTTACAACCTTCAAATTAAGGTTCCATCCACAAAATTAAAACTTGGTTATAACTGATGACTTCAATATTAATTTCATTTATTCAATTACATCATCAAACTCATTCTGAATGGACTGTTTCACTCTAGGTTATTATTTCAGATAAACAAGTACATATACATTCTAGAAACAGCGGGAGACTTTGCTTCAATCAAAGATAATAGTCTGAAGCTCTGGACCAACCAAAAAATATATATAGTGCTTTGTAAAATTAAATCAAAGAAAGACTGAGGCCTATTGATGTGGCATATCTCTGTAATTTCAGAGATTCTGGAGACTGATACAGAAGGATCTCAAGTTAAAGGCCAGAAGGAGCTTAAGCAACTTAATGAGAAACTGTCTCCAAATGAAAATTTAAATAAATAAATAAGTAATTAAGTAAGTAAGTAAATAAATAAAGAGCTAGAGATGCAGCTCAGTGTTAGAGCAATTCCTTAGCATGCCCAAGGTCATGGGTCCAACCTCCAAGTATTGAGAAACAAACACACAAGAAAATATACACACCAATTTTACTTTTTATTCAATAAAAGTATGAAAGACAGGCTCAGTGCCTGCTTTTGAAACATGTGTTTGTATTTTAGAAGTAACTAAAGGATAAAAGTACACAATTACCTTTTCCTTTTAACATAGATTAATCTTATGCATATTATTTTTTATTGATGTATGCAAGGAATCTGTACTTTGACCAGGAGGCATTCATTTGAACAGAACCAGGCAACTGTGCTTGGTATAAAGTCAGGAAAGGTGTTTGTCAGGGTTGTTTCATTTCACCATCTCTTTAATGTCTATGGAGAGAAAATACACTGAGAAGCTTTATGAAGAAGAATATGGCATCAGAATTGGAGGAAGACTCATTAACAATCTAGGTTATGCAGATGACACAACTTTGCTTGCTGAAAGTGAAGAGGATTTGAAACATTTACAGATGAAGATCAAAGAAAACAGCTTTCAGTGTGGATTGCAACTCACCATCAACAAAACAAAAATGCTTACAACCAGGTCACTAAGCAACTTCATTTTAAATGGAGAAAAGATCGAGGTTGACCAAGATTTTGCTTTACTTGGTTCTACAATCAACATCTGTGGAAGCAGCTGTCAAGCAATCAAAAAATGCATTGCATTGGGAAAAGTTGTGGTAAAAGACCTCTTTAAAATATTGAAAAGTAAATCTGTCACATTGAAGATGATGGTGTGCCTGACTCATGCCATGGAATTTTCAGTCACATCATATGGTTGTGAAAGCTGGACATTGAATAAAGGAGACAGGAGAAGAATTGATGCTTTTGAATTATGATTCTGCAGATGAATAATGAATATACCATGGAGTGCCAAAAGACTTAACAGATCTCACCTAGAAGAAGTGCAACCAGAGTTCTCCTTGGAAGCAAGGATGGCTAGACTGCATCTTAGATATTCTGGACATATTGTCAGGAGGGACCAATCCCTGGAGAAAGACATCATGTTTGGGAGAATGACAGGTCAATGAAAAAAAAAGGAAAACCCTCCATCAGATGGATTAACACAGAGCCAGCAACTATGGCTTTAAACATAAATATGATTGTGTGTCTGGCACAGAACTGGAGATTGTTTCATTCTGTTGTACATAAGGTCGCTATGAGTGAGATGGGAGTCCATGGCACCTAACAAGAATGACATGATAATGAAGAAAATGCAATTTCGTATGTATATGTCTTATCACCTTCATAGTATATCATTTATTTCATAACTATAAATATCTAAGTAATTATGTAAAAGAGCCTGAGAAATGTATCTCATAAAGGGGCTGAAAATTTTGCTTTTACTCTCTTTTGGGGAATTAACATGAATACTGCAATAAATAAGCTCTAATGTTTA